>PVJH01003574.1:0-110261 GCA_004026705.1 Nesogale talazaci | reverse complement strand
GGATTTCATGGACCTCTTTCAGTACATATGTCTCATTTTTTTAACAGCTGAATATTTATTGATCATTAATAAGAGTGTTTCAAAAGGAAATAAAGCACTCTACTAGGGACTATTATTCATTTTAATTGTTTCTGGGTAGTTTCAAACAAGTATGCATTCATTGGTCTTCCTTGAAAATTATGAACATTTTGGCCATCTTGGTGAACTTTTCTTTCTTTTTCTTTTTTTTGGGGGGGGGCATCACTGCTCTCCGGTGCTGGGAGTAGGAGGCCCAGCCCCACTGCTGGAATTGAACCTCCGTCCCAGTGGGCCGCAGTCCTGCACACAATCACTACGCCACCGGGGCTCAGCCTGTGAACTTTTCTATAGGACAAGTTTTGAGCAAAATTGCTGGATATAAGGGAATGCATTTTGCCAAATCAGCCTCCCCAAACACTGTTTGGCTTTATATTTCCACCAATAATAGGAGAGCATACCATTTCTTTTATCTTCTCTTTCATCTATGAACATACCAATTTTTAATATTTTTCTTAACTTATGCTAACATTGAAAACAGGATTTCATTTTTTACTTTCTAAATCAACTTGGACAGTTTTACCTGTGTTTATTAGATTTTTAAAGTTGTTTTTCATGTTTTTTCCCATTTCAAGTTGGGTTGATTCTTTTTATTATTGATCTGAAAGGGTTCTTTGTATTTTATTGATACTAATTTTTTTTCCTGGTTTACCAACTTACCTTTTTATAAATACTGGAATCACAAACTTTTATGCTTGTTTTTTTGTTTTTTGGGCATCTCTGCCCTCTGGTGGTGAGAGTAGGAGGCCCAGCCTTTGCTCCTGTGGAGACGCTGCTGGAATTGAACCTCCATCCCAGTGGGCCGCAGTCCCGCACACAGCCACTACGCCACTGGGGCTCAGCGACAAACTTTTAAATTTATGTTCGTTTTCACTGATATTTGAAATATATAGTTATATCATAGTTTGTGTTTAATGTGATTAAATATATGTTACAAATAGCGACTGAGCCCTGGTGGTGTAAGTGGTTGAGTGCAGGACTGCGGCCCGCGGGCTTGACGGTTCAAATCCAGCAGCAGCAAGGCTGGGTAGCCCCCACGACCACCAGAGGGCAGTGATGCCCCAAAAAAAACAAAACGAACCAAAAATATATATATAAATAGTGTATATATTACCCCCACCCTATTAAAAATAATTTAATTGATATTAGCCCCCTTTATCATTTTTTTTGGGGGGACATCACTGCTCTCCAGTGGTGGGAGTAGGAGGTCCAGCCCCACTGCTGGAATTGAACCTCCGTCCCAGTGGGCCGCAGTCCCTTGCACAATCACTACGCCACCGGGGCTTAGCCCTCCCTTTATCATTTTTATGAAATTATAAATATCTCATCCATATATATATATTTTTTGGCATCACTGCCCCTCAGGTGGTGGGAGTAGAACTCCTCCATATCTCGTACCTTGAAGCTCTTGATTGCCATTCATTATTTTTTTAAAATTATTTTACCATTCCTTATTTTCATTGTTTAAACAATTTTATTGGCACACAATCCACATATCATGCAATTTAGTGCATTCTTATCAAGAAGAGTTGTACAGTCATTACCATAATCAGTTTTGGAAGATTTTCTTCTTTCTTGTACTCATCATCATTAGTTTATTTGGTTTGTAAGTATTGTCCAAAATTGAAAGGGATGTAGCTGGAGAGAATTACCATATTTTTACACAAATAAAAATGAAAGCCATGATTGAATACTAGTTCACCATGCACATTTTATTTTCATATGTACTTCATATGCAAAGAAACGGTCATGTAAGTAAATTCTGACATTTCCTAAATATCCGTGAAGCTCTAAGGCTTTGTAGAGTAGCTCTTTTCTGGACTCATCTTTGTTCTATCTGGACTAAGCCTTATATAGTGGGAGAACTGACTGTAATGGAGAACTGAGCCAGAAATAATCTGTGAAATAGCTGTACAGTGACTCGGGACATGAGAAGTTTCCTTTGATGAGCATAAGTGAATTTGTTCAGGTTATTAATATGAAGTTTGGACTCTGTTCTCAAAGCAGAACTTTGTGACTACATATGAGATTGTTGGTACAAGTTTTTTGTGGCTTACTCATTCTGAAGGCAAGAATATAGTGGCATGTTCTTTTAGAGAAAGACTTAAGCAATAATAGTTGAATGAATCTTCTGCAGGAAGGGGATGAAAAATGAGAAGAAATGCTGCCAATGTGGATGTGGAGGCTCTGGTGGTACATGTCTTTTTCTTAGTTCATTAGTGTTCTGCGAACCTCTGTAGTCCAGGTACTGCTTGGAGAACTTCTTAATTTGGAGGAGGTAAGGCGTTTATGTGTTGGGCTGTGACCCTCATGTTGGGCAGTTCCCAACCAGCAGTTCCTGGGAGAAAGGCTGGACTTTCTACTGCTCCGCAGTTCCAGTCGTGGAAACCTGCCAGGTTAGTGTTGACTTTAATGGCAGTGAGTTTGGTTTTCCTATCAGGCTATTTCAAATGGAGAAAAGGTTCTCTTATATTTATAGATTGTGTATTTGGACACCTACATGCTTGTGACATGCTTATGACTGACTAACAGTCATGAAATTTATATACAATTTCATTGTTTTATGCAAAATAAAAATCTTATTTATTTATCCTTAAACATCATATTTGAAATCCTTGGTTTTTTGGGGGGCGCATCACTGCCTCTGGTGGTCGTGAGTGCTACCCAGTGCCGCTCCTGAGAGCTGCCGCTGGATTTGAACCACCAAGCCTGCGGGCTGCAGTTCTGCACTTACACCACCAGGGCCTAGCCCCCATATTTGAAATTCTTAAACCCCTCCGAAAGTCAAATTCCAAATATTAAAAGTAATTTGAATTGAAAATTCTGTACTGTCAGTCGTTTAAATAAATGTAAATAATTTTTTGGGTTTAATGGGAATATTTAAAAATCTTTCATTCCGTAATAACTATTTGGCTGTTACCTGCTCTGATATAACTCCATGTACAATAATAGATGCTGCCTGGTGTTGCACCGACCTCATGACTGCCAGCATGCTGGAGTCTGTGTTTTCTTTTTCTTTTTTTGTGTGGCATCACTGCCCTGGTGGGAGTAGGAAGACCAGCCTTGCTCCTAGAGAGCTGCTGCTGGATTTGAACCGTCAACCCTGTGGACTGCAGTCCCGTACACAACCACTATGCCATCAGGACTCAGCTCCCCACCACCCCCATGTTTTCTTTCAAGCTAGGGATTTCATCATTCAGCACTATGTTGAATAATATTCTGCTACCATCCACAAGGTCTTCACTGACTGCTTCATAGAAGTGGGTTGCTAGGCTTTTCTCCACTTGTCTATTATAGTCTAGAAATTCTGATGAAATCTGCCTTCTATAGGTTACTCTGGATATTTGAAATAATGGGAACATAGCTTTCAACATTATAGCAACACACAAGTCCACACAGAACAACTCCTCTTACATAGGAAGGCGATGATAATGAGGTCACATTTACCGGAAATACTTGAGTATTGACCCAAATGTCAGCTGAGGCACCTAATTTTACTATAAAAACTGCAATAAAAATGTGCTGAAAAACTCCACTTATAGGTCTGAGCCCCAGTGGCGCAGTGGTTGAGTGCGGGACTGCGACTCACAGGGTTGGCGGTTCATATCCAGCAGCAGCTCTCCAGGAACAAGGCTGGGCCTCCTACTCCCACCAGGAAGCAGTGATGCCCACAAAAAAACAAAAAACAAGCAAAACTCCACTTATGCACTAATATTATATGGTACACATATTAGATGATCTCAGATTTGTAGGGAGGGGAGTTCAGAGGGTTTTGGGTCTTGACCAGATAGATGTATATAGTTAACAAAATTGCAGTAGCAGCACAGCCATTTGAAAAGAATGCACTATCTGTATTCAGGTACCCACTCAAGGCTTGTCTGTGGAGCTTTTAGTTTGATCCTTTGCCTAACTGAGCCCAGAGCATTGTGCCTGGTAGGGACAGGGATTTCTCTCTTCTGATGAGCCTCTTCTCAGCGGCAGGGCCATTTTCCTACTAGCTGGTTTCTCTGGCACATGAGAGGAAATGATTAAAGTTGAAGTACAAATGAAGTAGAATTTTAATTTTAGAGCCCAGTTATCTATTTTGGCAACTCTAAGCATGGTTTTTCCCTTGTGATCAGAAAACTAAGCTCTTAATTATGATGTCTTAGGGTGGTGTTAAGTTAGCTATCACTTGAAATTGATAATTACCTGTTCCCCTACTGCTGGGAAACATGCCATGCATGTGAGATAATTGAGGCTGGCTCAGAGGATAAATTCAGTGCTTGATTCTGTGTTTACCTACTTTGTGGAGTCTTCCTTCGGGTACCTCTCAATAGTGTACATGCACATACACACAAAACTTTTGCCCCATGTTGGTTAATTGAGTTGTGTTTCTAGAGAAGACAAGAATACAGTAAAGTGAGGATGGAACAAGTGAGTGTTGTAAAAAGATAAAATGTCATGTCTTCCTCTATATCATAAAGAGGCCATTGTGCCAAGTTCTAGAAAATAATTTTTTGTGTGTGAACATTTTATTGTGGGTTGGATGAAAATTTGCAGAGCAGGTTGGCCTCCCATTGAACAATTCATAACAACAGTTGTAATCCCTTCTTTGCAACAACCCTCTGCAGTTCCTCCCTATGTCTCCTATCTCCATTTGCTCATCTTTCCTGCTCTGTTGCCTTATGAACTTTGTTTTTGGACAACATGATGCTCTTTTGGTCTCTTAGGGTTAATTGGAAGAGCACATAGCTCATGGATGTTTTTGTTCACTTTATAGGCCTATCTATAGTATATAGATGGGAGTTCCACCAGTGTCTGTGAGATCAGCAGTAGAGCTGATCTTTTTTATGATTTTGAATTTTGTTTCCATTCTTTTTTCTGTTATCCTAGGAGCCATAGTGGCATAGTGGACTGCGATCTCCATGGTCAGCAGTTTGAAACCACCAGCAAGCAGTTCCCTGAGAGAAAGACTGGACTTTCTACTCCTGTAAACAGTTAGTCTTGCAAACCCACAGTACTGACTCGATGGCAGCGAGTTTGGTTGTTTTGTTTATGTGTTTATTGTGATCCTAATCAGGGCAGTCAGTAGTGTTTGATTTCAGGCTAGTTGAGGCTGTGATTTATGTGTTATGTCAGCCCTTTAGACTGTTTCCTTGAGAATTTTGCTTTCTTTACTGTTCTTGGCTCTGGATGGGAGGAAACCAGTAGTTGTTTTCATTACTTGTCATTGGGAATGCTTTTGAAGCCACTGCAACTAACTCAAGTAGGCACCAATTTTATTTATTTATTTTTATCTGTTTTCTTTTAAAAACGTGCTTTTTATTAATAAATCATTTTATTGGGGCCTCTTACAGGGGACCTATTTTCTAAGTGAGCTTATAGTAACAGAAGTCAGGTAACTGAATTGCTAGAAGGAATAAATACGGCATTAAGTCAATTATTGTGGTCTTTTGAAGTAGACTCTAAGAATTTTGCTTTGATGCCTCAAAATCCAGAAGAGAATGTAGTAGACATTGTTCTACTTGGACAAGCATTTGTTTAGGCTATAAAACAGATTATTCTCTAAACTTGGACCCTACCAGTTTGGCCATTCATAGATAATCTGCACTATTTGAAAACGGGCTCCTGTCCATTCATTAATTTTAGTCGTCAGATATTTAGTGGGTGCTGAGATGTCTGCCCGTTTAGTTACTTAATGCTGCGGTAGCAGGAGTACCATATGTGGGTAGCTTTAAGAATAGGAATTCATTTTCTCACAGTTCTGGAGATGAAAAGTCCAGAGCAGACTCTTAGCTATGTCGATGTCTTTGCAGTTTCTGGTATTTGCTGATAATCCTTGGCGTATATTTTCCTGTGTGTATTTTTGTGTCTATTCTAGCCTTTTAATAACTCAAAAACAATAAGGTTAAAGTTCTACCATACACTTGTTTGACTCCACTAACAGCAGAAGAGATTTCCTATTTCCAAGCAGGATCACTTCACAGGTAGAAGGGCTACAAATTCAGCATACTTTTTTTGGGGGGGTGGGGGAGACACAGATCCTATTTTAGGACATCTCGTTGTATATTCTGCATGAAAGCAATGAGTAAGCCAATAGAAATCTCGGCTCATTTGGCTAATCTTATTTTAATAAATCAAACTCACCATCAATTTGATGCTGACGCAAAGCTGCTGGATATAGGTTTTCTGAGGCTACATCTTTATGGGAGCAGTGAGCCTCATCTTCCTCCTTTGGAGTGGCAGATGCATTTGAACTGTCAATATTTCTGTTAGTACTCCAACACTTACATGACATGTGTAGAAAATGATGTACTTTAAAGTTAACCAGGCCAGATTCAGAGTTTAGCTTTCTTGCCCTTGTGTTCTAACTTTTTTTTGGCTGGGAGGTGGGGGCTGTAAAGGATGAAGATTTATGTTCTCACAAGAGTTTGACGCTGATGACACCTTCTGTGGGGCTCTTGCCTAGTTTCTTTTTTGTTTTGTTTTGTTTTGGGGCATCACTGTCCTCTGGTGGTCGTGGGCGCCAGCCAGGGCTGCTCCTGAGAGCCGCTGCTGGATTTGAACTGCCGAGTCTGCAGGCCGCAGTCCCGCACTCCACCACTTGGGCAACTGGGGCTCAGCCCGCTCGCTTAGTTTCTGATGTCTGACCATCATCGCTGGTGTTCGTTGACTTGTAGTCATGTCCTCTTGCTGTTTCTCTTTTCTCAGGGTGAATGTGTATCTTTTGCTTATTCTGGGTTTTCTTTCTTTTTAAATTTCTTATTCTTAAAATTTTTTTTTTTTTTTAGGCATCACTGCCCTCAGGTGGTGGAAGTAGGAGGCCCAGCCCCGCTGCTGGAATTGAACCTCCATCCCAGTGGGCCGCAGTCCCGCGCACAACCACTACGCCACCGGGGCTCAGCTCCTTAAAATTTTTTTTAATTATTTCATTGGGGGCTTGTACAACTCATCACAATCCATGCATACATCTATTGTGTCAAGCACATTTGTACATTTTTTGCCATCATTATTCTCAAAACATTTGCTTTCTATTTGAGCCTTTGCTATCAGCTCATTTCCCGCCTCCATCCCTGCCCCCTCCCTCATGAAACCATAATAATTTATAAATTATTATTTTTGTCATGTCTTACCCTGTCTGGCATCTCACTTCATCCACATTTCTGTTGTCCTTTCCCCAGAGAGGGGGTGATATGTAGATCTTTATAATCAGTTTTCCCTTTCTACCCCACCTTCCCTCCACCCTCTGGTATCACCACTCTCACCACTGGTCCTGAGAGGTTCATCTGCCCTGGGTTCCCATTCTCTTAGCTTCTAAGGCATAGCATTATAGCTATTTTAGTGTTAAGTATTTCTTGTGTGTGTCTATCAAAATTCTATATACCTGTGGTCTGCCATATCATCAGTCATCTATTGTGAAAAATTCATTGAGACTCCTAGTCTGTTTCGGGGTTTTTTTGGAGGGGAGGGCATCATTACCCTCTGGTGGTGGGAGTAGGAGGCCCAGTCTTTGCTCCTGTGGAGCCGTTGCTGGAATTGAACCTCCATCCCAGTGGGCCGCAGTCCTGCGCACAACCATTACGCGACCGGGGCTCAGCCCGAGACTTCTAGTCTGTGCAGGTTTGTCTGTCCTTTTATCCAGAGGGTGAATAAGACTACAGGTACTTGTATTACAGGAAAGTAGGGTAAAGTACTTTAGGCTGTAACAATGGGACTAGAGAGAAAACTGTGATAAGACGGAATTATTTGCTCTAACTCTTCCATAGTCTTTGTGATTTCCACCATGTCTTGGTGGGCGCATATAATAAATAGGATGTATGAGACCAAGATGAGGGGATTAATCAGTTTTCAGAAGCACCAAAAAGAATCACATGACTATTAAGAAAGAAGAGATGAGGTAGTGTGTGTATGAGGCCCCTGTATGGAGAGGTGGCAGTGAGCGAGGCAGTGGTACACAGTGCCACGCAGTGCGAAAAGTGGGGTGGCAGGGAAGTCAAGTGCTTTCAGGCATGAGGCTAGCTTACAGAGTGGAGTGTTCTGTGGGCATTTATCAGTGCTAAAGGAGCTTTGTAATAGCCTAGGCAGGACAGAAGCCAAGAGGAATGTCACTGTGGCAGAGGGAGAGAGAGACATCATCTGAGAATATATGCAGCAGACAAGAAAACTCCATCCTTAACGTTAAATTTTTATTTTTTATTTTATTTTTTGGGGGCATCACTGCCCTCTGGTGGTGGGAGTAGGAGACCCAGCTTTGCTGCTGGATTTGAACCTCCAACCCAGTGGGCCGCAGTCCCACGCACAACCACTACACCACCGGGGCTCAGCCATAAATTTTTATGTTTTTTAGGGATCTTAAACATTTTATATTTTGGCAAAATAGCATCTACATGAGTCAGACATTATATGATCAAATAAATCTTGTAGTTACAGATTTTTTTTTCAAAACGTTTTTTTGTTTTTTCTGGGCATCACTGCCCTAGTGGAAATAGGAGGCCCAGCCTTGCTCCTGGAGAGCTGCTGCTAACCCTGTGGGCCACAGTCCTATACAAAACCACTACACCACCGGGGCTCATCCCCTTTTAAAAAGTTTTATTGGCATTTAATTACATATCACACAATTCGATAATCACTTCAAAAAGAGTTGTACAATCATTACCACAGTTTTGAAATATTCTCCCTACCCCCACATCCTTAACATTTCTGATCTTGACTTCTTATAACCTGTTGTCTTATAAATCCCTTAATTGTGAATGTGTAGTACTCTGTGTGTTCTGTGTTAACCATTGCGAGATCACTGTAGAGAAGGGTGCATTGGAGGGACAGCTGGTGTTTGAACAGAATAACAAAGGTGGTAAGTAGAGGCTTGCTTGACCTCTACCTTATAGCAGTCATTCTTTGGCAGATGTGGAGTTAAGGTTTATCTCTCCTTGTGCAGTGGAAGAAATCAGACATGGTCACACACAATTTTCTCACTTGTAAGGGATAACGCATACCTGCCACAAAGTTGTTTAAATCACAATTCACTTTAAACGATTGAAAGGTTGGAGGTTTGAGTCTACCCAGGGGTCTCTCAAAGAATATTTTACCAGGGCTGAGCCCTGGTGGTATAGTGGTTGTGCGCGGGACTGCGGCCCACTAGGATGGAGGTTCAATTCCAGCTACACAGGAGCAAAGGCTGGGCCTCCTACTCCTACCACCAGAGGGCAGTGATGCCTAAAACACTAAAAAAAAAAAAAAAAAACAATGTTTTGCCTCTTTGGAATTTAGGATTTTTACTACTCTTGCAGTTTTGTAGGTGAACAGAGTATTACTTGGTAAGAAGGGAGTGACTCGGAAATATGAGGAACTGATACCAGGGGCTTAAGTGGAAAGAAAATATTTTGAGAATGATGATGGCAACAAGTGTACAAATGTGCTTTGCAGACAGTGGATGTATATATGGATTGTGATGGGAGTTGTATGAGCCCCTGATAAAATGATTGAAAAAAAAAAAAAGAAGGGAGTGACTTAACTCAAGTTGCATACCTCATCTTCTTCTGTTTCTTCTTTTTCTTTTTTTTGTAACAACATCTGGCTTTTACGTAGAAAACAGCCCACAGGTAGTCAACAGCTTGAAAGTCCTGGTCACCATCTTGAATCCTGGCCTCCCTTTGACTTTCCACCCATCAGCCTCTGATTGTCCTGCATCTCACTTCAGTTTTCTGCATCATGGCTTCTGGCTTTCTGGCTTCTTATCCAGGGCCCTGGTTTGGACTGAAATGTCTTCTTGATATAAAATTACTTCCTCGGGCTGAACCCCGGTGGTGTAAGTGGTTGAGTGCGGGACTGCGGCCCGTGGGCTTGGCGGTTCAAATCCAGCGGCGGCTCTCAGGAGCGGCACGGGGTAGCGCCCACGACCACCAGAGGCAGTGATGCCCCCCCCCCCAAAAAAAAACAGAATTACTTCCTCGAGTTGCATACTTCTAATGGCTGGGAACGCTGCATCTGTGTCTCCCATGTCCCAACCGGTTCTTAGTCTCATCTGAGGAGATGCAGAGTACTGTATACAAGTCAAGTGAAATATAGTTTTTGCCTTTAGGAAAGTTGCACAGTGTGTGTTACACAGTCCCCACTGCTGTCCGTCTCCTGGTGTGCACACCCATTCAGAGGCTTATTTTGTTGACTAAGTTTGAAGAAATGTGTGTGTGGTATGTGTGTGTGTGTCATGTCGATCAGTACTCCTTTATTTTTATGTGGGGAGATTTGTTGATCTGGAAGCTGGCTGGTGTTCCTGTTCCTGGTGTTTCCTTTGGAACAGGCATTTAGTGGTGAGTACAAAATGATCCAGAAGACTGCTGAGTGGGGAGAGGAGGAGGGGTTGTTGAGAACTCATTCACCAGGAATGTATTATGTAAGCACGGAGGGCAGTAATATCATTGTCATCAGAAACATCTAGCAGGCCCCTTGGTGCCAGGATGCTGCACGCGTCGCTATTTAGTGATCCTGCTCCTTTCTGATGCCACAGTCCTCGAAGTTTCAGATCTGAAATGGAGTCACTGGCGGAGAAGCCCCTGTGAAAGGAAGCTTGTGGGGAGTAGAGACCGAGCGGAGGGAGGCACCACAGCCCGAGTGAAAGGAGCAGCTGCTGTAAGCCCAGGCTGCCATTTGGGGCAAGTCTGCCATCTTGTGGAACAAATTCTCTGAGAATTTTTTTGTTTTTTTTGTTTACTGAGTACAGGCTTAAATTGTAGCAGATATCAATAGAAGGTTCCCCAAACCCCTGTGTTGGCAGGGTCAGTTTTTACCTCCTTAGCCATACTGTGGCTTCAAATTATTTTTTTGTATATACTTTTTTTTTTTGAGGGGGGGCCATCACTGCTTTCCGGTGGTGGGAGTAGGAGGCCCAGCCCCACGGCTGGAATTGAACCTCCGTCCCAGTGGGCCACAGTCCTGTGCATAACCACTACGCCACTGGGGCTCAGCCCTGTGTATACTTTTAAAGAAGTTTTTATTTTGAAAGGATGCCAGACTAAAAAGGACTTACTTTTTTTTTTGTTTTTGGGGCATCAATACCCTCTGTGGAGCTGGAATTGAACCTCCGTCCCAGTGGGCCGCAGTCCCGCGCACAACCACTACGCCACTGGGGCTCAGCCCAGGATTTACATTTTTAGTACAAAGAATTCCCATTTGGCTTAGTGGTTGTGTGCAAGACTGGGCCCACTGTGGTTCAAACCCAGCAGCAGCTCTCCAGGAGCAAGACTGGACCACCTCCTCCCACCAGAGGGCAGTGATGCCCCCCCAAAAACAAAAAGAACAAGAATTCACATTTGTCTTCATCCAAATTCCCCAACTGTTCGCAGTTTATCATTTTTACTTTTCTCTGTATTTTGTTTCTTTCACATATTTTTTTCAATTGTGCGAAAATAGGTTGCGAACTTACCTCTTGTTCTAGTTATCTGGTGGTATTATAACAGAAATACCAATTGGATTGCCTTATCAAACAAATTTGTTTCTCAGTATAGGAGGACTAAAGTCTGAATTCAGAGCACTTGCTGAAGGGGGAAGGCTTTCTCTTTTTTTGTTCTTGATAAAGGGCTTCATCTCTTCAGCTTCCTGTCTCCATAAGGATCTCCATGTGTCTTGCCATCTGTTCATCTCCATCTCTCTCTGTACTTGTCTTCATCTCCTATGTATTAAAAAAGATTAACTGAAGATATATCCTATAATAATTCTGCCTCATTGATATAACAAAGACAACCCATTCCCAAATGAGGTTAGACCCTTTAGGCATTGAGATTAGCATTTGTAACACTTATTTTGAGGGGTCATAATTCAAATACTTCCATGTATATTTCCTAAAAACAGACATACTCTTTCATCACTTCTCATTGAATCGATTCCTGCTCATTGCATCCTCATGTAACAGATAGAATTGTCTCATAGGATTTCCTTTAATGAAACCTGTACAGGGAGAAGCCCTGGTGTGGTTCTTTGTGATTGTGAAGTGTCTGCAAAACAAGAAGTCAGTGCGATCAAGTCCACCACTGTGGAGAGATGTGCTTCTAGAAAGGTCATAGCTGTAGAACCTCTATCAGGCAGTTTTGTTCTGTAAGGGTCACTCACTGTAAGTCAAAATCTACTCAGTGGCTATGGACAATCTTCATAGGAGTAGATCATGAGGTCTGTTCCCTGTTGAGCCCATGGATAGATTTGAACCATTGACTATTGTGCTTCTAACTATTGGACCACCAAAGCCCCTTTCTCTTCTTACAACAGTACAGTATAATTATAAAAATTAAGACTGAAAAATAAAATTAAGACTGTTTAAATGTTTCCAGTTCTAATAATGTCCTTTGGTAGCACAAGCATATTTGTGTATATGATGGAAAGAGGGCATTATTTTCTGATCCTAGAACTCAGTCTAGAACCACACATTACATTTACTGTATATGCACAGGTGTAGGCCAAGTTTTTTCAAAACATTTTTTGTTTCTGTTTTTTAAATCATTTTATCGGGGGCTTGTACAACTCAGTCACAGTCCACACATCCATCCATTGTGTCAAGCACATTTGTTGTCCTTGTCATTCTCAAAACATTTACTTTCTACTTCAGCCCTTAGTATCAGGTCCTAATTTTTGCCCCTCCACGTACCCTGCTCCATGAACCTTAAATAATTTATAAATTATTATTATTATTTTGTCAAATCTTACACTGTCCAACGTCTCCCTTCATCCACTTTTCTATTGTCTGTCCCCCAAGGAGGGGGTAATAATCTTGTGATCCGTTCCCCCTTTCTACCCCACATTCCGTCCATCCTCCTGGTATCGCCACTGTAACCACTGTAGAAGGTCCTGAAGGGATCATCTGGCCTGGATTCCCTATATTTCCGGCTCCTATCTGTACCAGTGCACATCCTCTGGTCTGTCCAGATTTGTAAGGTAGAATTGGGATCATGTTAGTGGGAGCAGGAAGCATTTAAAAACTAGAGTAAAGTTGTACATCTCATTGTTGCTACACTGTACCCTGACTGGCTCATTTCCTCCCTGTGACCTTCTATAAGAGGATGTCCCGTTACCTGCAAATGGGCTTTGGGTCCCCAATTTGTATCCCCCTCATTTATAAGGATATAATTTTTAGTTCTTCGATGCCTGATACTGGATCCCTTGGACACCTCGTGGTCACACAGGCAGATATGCTTCTTTCATGTGAGCTTTGTTGCTTCTGAGCTAGATGGCCGCTTGTTTACCCTCAAGCCTTTCTGACCCCAGGGGTTATATCTTTTGCTAGTCACTTTCAGCTTTCTTCACCACATTTGTTTATGCACACATTTGTCCTCAGTGATCATATCAAGAAGGTGGGCACACAATGATATGATTTTTTTTGTTTTTTGATACCTGACCCCGACCCCTTTGACACCTCGTGGTCACATAGGCTGGTGTGTTTCTTCCATGTGGGCTTGGTTGCTTCTGAGATAGATGGTCGGTTATTTACCTTCAATCCTTAAAGACCCCACATGCTCTCTATTTTTTTTGGGGGGGGGGGGCATCACTGCTCTCCGGTGGTGGGAGTAGGAGGCCCAGCCCCACTGCTGGAATTGAACATCCATCCCAGTGGGCCGCAGTCCTGCACACAACCACTACGCCAGCAGGGCTCAGCCCCATGCTCCATATTTTGATAGCTGAGCACCATCAGCTTTCTTCACCACCATTCGCTTATGTACCTGCTTTGTCTTTAGCAATTGTGTCAGGAAGGTAAGCATCGTGGAATGCCAGTTTAATAGAACAAAGTGTTCTTGCATTGAGGTAGTACTGAGTGGAGGCCCAATGTCCATCAGCAATCTTAACACTAAATCTATAAATATATGCAAATAGATTTATTTCTCCATCTTCATATATAAGGATATTTACATTGGTACATGTCTGTATTTAGACCTCTACAAATGATGACCTTTACCTCCTAGTTCTTTTCTCTATTTCCTTTTACTGTTCTTTTTTTTTTTTTGGGGGGGGGGTGGCGCATCACTGCTCAACGGTGGTGGGAGTAGGAGGCCCAGCCCCACTGCTGGAATTGAACCTCCATCCCAGTGGGCCGCAGTCCCGCGCACAACCACTACGCCACCAGGGCTCAGCCCCTCCTTTTACTTTTCTCTTGTCCCACTATCATGTTCAGTCTTCATTTAGGTTTCAGTATTCCTTTCGATTACATTGCTCTTAAGTTCTACCAGATCTCTTACATCCTCCTTGTTGCTGATTTTGGAGCACTTGTTCCTTTGTCCCTGGGTTTGTTAACACCACTTCCTCCCCGCCCCCACCCCCCACATTGTTGGTCCCATTGTTTTCTCTTGCAGATTGTTTATCCAGCCTATCTTATCTAGATAGACCTCAGAGATAATAATATGCACAAAAAACAAGACAGAGGTAAACAAAGCAACAAAAGAAAACAAAATGACAACAACAAAAAAAACAATGACAAAAACAGGAAAGCTTGGAAGTAATTCAAGGTTGGTTTGTTGAGCTTTGGGAGTGTTTTCTGATGGAGCCTGATGGGGTGCCACACCCTGCTCTCAAAGTCTATTTTTGTACTCCCTAGGGACTTCCTTGCTGTTCTGTTGCATGCCCTGAGTGTCACTTTTCACACAGCTTTTAAAATCAAGAGTAAGTTGGTTTCAGTATTTTACCCTCCAGCCCTAGCTTTTGAAGTAGTCTCCATTGAGGATTTAATTTGCATATTATCTGCCCTTCAGTATCATAGCGACCCTTGTTGTTATGTTGACAAGGACCATAGTATTCCAAGAGTAGCTCAGTGGTTCTCAGCTTGTGGGTTGCGACCCCCTTTGGGGGTAGCAAAATTACAGTTAAAATTAGATCAACCATTTGGCTAGTAGTTGAATGCCTACACATTTCAGTCACCCAGAGACTCCTGTATGATTAGTCAAGTGGAGATTATAGATGCTAGATTTTTCCCTGTTGTGTGTTAGGCCCAGCCTTGCTCCTGAAGAGCTGCTGCTGGATTTGAAATGTTCATTTTTTGTAAAGCAGAATTAATGATAGCAGTTAACTGAATAACTAATGTTTGTGTAACTTACTGCAGTTGTTTATCTTTTGTTACCTCTTCAACTTGTGTGTAGTGTTCATGTTTTCATTTAAAGGTAAGGAAATAGTCTCGCAGAGGTTAACACCCTTGTTTGATGTAGTGGAAGTGGTAGAATTGGCACTAACCTTGACTTTGAGACAGTCAGTGCTTCAAGTTCTTTTTGCTTTCACCAGCCAAGCTTGTGTCGCTTGCATATCACATGTTGTTAATGAGCATGCTTCCAGTCCTGACGCTGTGCTCTTCATATTGTTGAGCTTCTTGGTTTGGTTTATTTGCTCAGTGCTCAAGTTTAATAAACATGGCCCAAAAAAGTACAACCCTGAAGCACATCTTTCCTGATTTTTAATCATGTGTCTGCTTGTTCTGCTCAAATCACTGCTATTTGGTCTATAGATAGGTTCTATATGAGCACAATGAAGTGTTCTGGAGTTTTCATTCTTTGAAATATTGTCTAATGTTTGTTATAGCTGGTAAACCTTAAATTTCTTGTGTTCTTTGCTTTCAGCCATATCCATGTGACATCAGTGGTGGTCTTTGTGTTATACCTTCTTGAGTTTCTAGCAACTGCATGTTGTTGATACGCTACTACCACTTTTTTTTTAATTACAAAATTTTACTCACCTGTGATATAAATGATACTATTCAGTAATTTCTGCAGTCTTTTGAGTCATCTTTCTTCGGAAAGGATACAATCGTGGAACTCTTCCAATTGGTTGGCCAGGTTCTTCCAAATTTCTTAGCATAGACTGTTGAGTGCTTCCAGCACTGCATCCATTTTGTGGAAAGGTTTTAATTTGTAGAACTTTGTTTTTCATTTAGACCATCAGTCCAGCTTGGACTTCTTTTAATACTAGTGGTTCATGATCATAAGCTACCTCTTGGAATGGTGACACTGTTTTCTTTCCAACTACTTTTGGTGCTTCCTGTATCAATCAATATTTTGCCCATGGAATACTTCAGTATTACAACTTGAGGCTTGAGTAATTTTTTCCTGTAGTTCTTTCAGTATGAGATATGCTAATTTTGTCCTTCTCTTTTGGTTTTCTTACTTCAGGTCATTGCAAATTTCCTTATAATGCTTTGCTTTGTCTTCTGAATTTGTCTTTTGAAATGTTCCGTTCAGTTCTTTTCCTTAATTCTTCTATTTAGCTACTCTGCATTTGAGAACAAGTTTCAGAGTCTCTTGACATCCATTTGGGTTTTGGGTCTTTGTTTTCTTTTTTTTCCCACATGGATCTTTTGTACCTGTCTTTATTTATTTATTTTTATTTTTTATTTTCGCATCACTGTCCTGGTGGGAATAAAAAGCCCAGCCTTGCTCCTGGAGAGATGCTGCTAGGTTTGAACCTGTACCTGTCTTTTTAATGATCTTTTGCTTGTTTTTGTATGATGTTCTTAATGCCATTTCGGTAACCCTCTGGTCATCAATTACTAGTGTTCATTGTATCAAATCTGTACTTGAGACAGTCTCTAAATTCAGATGAGATATACTTGAGGTCATATTTTGATTTCCATGAACTTGTATTAATTTTCTTCAGCTTCAGCCTTAATTTGAATTTGAACAATTCACGATCTATTCCAGAGTCAAGTGTTGACCTTGTTTTGAGAGATGATATTGAGCTTCCATCATCTTTTATACAGATATAATCAACTTGATTGCTGTGTATGCCATCTGAAGAAGTCCTCATGCCTTTTGTGTTGTTGAAAAAGGCATTTGAAATAAAGAATTTGTTGATGGTGCAAAATTGTACTGTATGATCTCCAGCTTTGGTTCTATTACAAAGGCCATATTTTACACCTACTAATTTTGTTTCAGATTTTTGGACTGTAATAACTAGTAATTATCAAAGCATCTTGATTACCTAGCTAAGCATTTTGATTTCAAACTGAAGAAGTTGGTAGAATTTTTCAGTTTTTTTAACACGTTAGTGATTAGTGTTTAAATAGTTGTGATGACTGATTTTTCATTGTACGCAGGCAGATCTTATCCTGTGACAGCATTATACTTCAGGACAGATCTTGAAATATACTTTTTTTTCGGGGGGTGGGGGGGCAATCACTGCTGTCCTGTGGTGGGAGTAGGAGGCCCACCCCCACTGCTGGAATTGAACCTCCGTCCCAGTGGGCCGCAGTCCCGCGCACAACCACGACGCCACCGGGGCTCAGCCACGAAATACACTTTTATTATTTTGTATTTGATGCCATTTCTTTTGAATTTACTATTCCTAAATGGCTAGTTTAGGTCTATTTCAACTTACTGATATTGAGACTATTAATTTTTATGTGTTCCATTTAGTTTTGGTGATAGTTCATTTTCCTGGATTAATACTTGGTACAGTCCCTGTGTCAATTGTTGATCTTTGCAACTATTACTTGCATTTTGAATTGTGTTCCATCACATGTCTATAGCATGGGAAAATTGGGATAAAATCATAAAATACGTAAAATATTTTTATATCCCAGAATGTGTTACATCGAAACAGAACAGTTCAATATGCGAGGTCTTCATGAGAACAGACAATTGTTTCAGTCTGAGTGTTCAAATAGATGACTGTTGACTAATGCAGAGGACTGGGAGTGCCAACCAGAAGCCTTGCTGATGAAACCTGTCAACATGTTGTTATTTTTTTTTTTTGGGGGGGGGGGGTGCATCACTCATCACTGCTCTCCGGTGGTGGGAGTAGGAGGCCCAGCCCCACTGCTGGAATTGAACCTCCATCTCAGTGGGCTGCAGTTCCGCGCACAACCACTACGCCACCGGGGCTCAGCTGAACATGTTGTTATTGTTATATGTCTTATAGACTGCAATAACATCAAAGCTAAATTTTCTGTGAGAGGGCTGGGGGGAGGAGCTGAAGTTTCAATAAGTGATAAAAAGATATTTTACACAGGGCTGAGCCCCGGTGGCATAGTGGTTGTGCGTGGGACTGAGGCCCACTGGGATGGAGGTTCAATTCCAGCTCCACAGAGCAAAGGCTGGGCCTCCTACTCCCACCACCAGAGGGCAGTGATGCCCAAAAAAAACCCTCCAAAAAACAAAACAAAACAAAACAAAAAAGATATTTTACACAAAGGGCAAGATTTTCATGTTTGCTGGTGTAGCTGCCGTGGTGACAGCCTCACAAATTTCTTACTCTTCTCCCCCACCCACCACAGTGATCCTCCTACTAAATTTGTTTTTCTAAAATGGCAATTATTTTAACTGATTTATATCCTGTCTGCTGCATACATGTGGTGATTGCTTTCCATAATAGTGCAGGGTAGAGTCAGACAGGTTTCTAATCAGCTGGGCATATATATATATCAGTGAATTGCACTGCTCCAAACTGAGTTTACTCTGTAATCTTACTTCCTGCATGGCTGAGAATGGTATTTTTTCAAGAATTGGTTAACATTCTTTATTTTTTTCAACTCTTTTTTTTTTAATCAAAGATGTTTATATTTTGGCATTCTTCTCTTCATCATAAATAAGCTTATTATTGAGTCTTCAAACACAAGCCAAAGGGTGGTTGACTGAGATCACTGTGGCTGACCTTCACTGCTGTCACCGTCTGGATGTGGCAGCCAGTGCTGACTTTGAGCCTTAGCCTTGTTCACACATATGGAGTTGTCTGCAGGGAGTTTTGGAAGATTGTCATATGGGAAAAAAAAAAGCTATTATGTTAACTTTTTAAACTAACCGAAATATCAAGTTCACATAAGTCAACTTACTATGCTTTAGTGGAGGATGTGTTAGAGAAAGTGTGGTTTAAGAATTTTGAGATATTTTAGAGATTTGAGTCTCTTATTTTTCCGTGTCTAAAACTTTCCTCTTTACAACTATTTGTCATACAGGTAGGTACTCCATTTTCACTTTATGTTCCTTTTTCTTCTCTTCATTTGCTGATTTGGATCTTATTCAGTGGTGAAATTAAAATAATAAAATAATTGGTTTGATGTTCTAATGACTGTTTTAAGTATATAAAAAAGATATACTGAAAGGTAGTTTATTATTCCATACGGTTAATTCCTTAGGTAAGAATAGTTAAAGAGGTGCATAAAACTAGACTTATGTTACAAGAAAAAGTTTTAAACTATCAATGAAAAACATTGAGTAGGGCTGAGCCCTTGTGGAATAGTGGTTGTGCGCGAGACTGCGGCCCACTGGGATGGAGGTTCAATTCCAGTAGTGGGGCTAGGCCTCCTACTCCCACGACCAGAGAGCAGTGATGCCCCCCTCCAAAAAAAAAAAAAAGAAAAACATTAAGTAATATCTGACAAAAACCAATAAAACTGTCACTTTATTTCCGGGCTGAGCCCTGGTGGCATAAGTGGTTGAGTTCGGGACTGCGGCCTGCGGGCTTGGGGGTTCAAATCCAGTGGTGGCTCTCAGGAACAGCACTGGGTAGCTGCCACGTCCTCCAGAAGGCAGTGATGCAAAAAAAAAAAAAAAAAAGGATATTTCCTTATTGCTTCCACATTGGGGTTCTCTCTTGCAATAGTATTCCCTTTTATCCAAACGTCATCAGTTGTGGGGTTTACTCTTTAAACATCTTTTTTTTTTTTTTTTGGTGGGAGCAGGAGGCCCAGCCCCACTGCTGGAATTGAACCTCTGTTCCAGTGGGCTGCAGTAAACACCTTTTCATTGTAGTAATAGGATCCCATTCCTTTAGAGGTAGCCCAATTAGTCAATAGTAATTGTATTTGACAGATTAGAAACAGATAGCTTCTCTTCTTTGAACAAATATTATGTTCATCTTTGAAAAACCCCTTTACGCGTCTACTGAACTTTTCAGCAATTGTTCTGATAATATTTTCAACTCTTTGAACATTTTTCATAGGTGTTCAATGAGCTACGTAATTCACTAATACTATCTCTTAAGAAGTTGGGGTGTGACACAGGACTGAAATAAATGACAGCATGTCACCTTCTGATTGTTTGGAACTTTTTATATTATATATTTACCAAAATAACTAACACAAGGGAATAAAAATGTGCTTTCATCAAAAGTATAATGAGTTTTAGGAAATGAATAAATATTGCAAGTATAGTTCATTCTACTTTTTTATATCTTTGGGCAGAATGAACATTACTACGGATGCTTAGAGTATGCTTTCTCAGTTGAATGTTAAAGAAGAGTAAGGAATGTAGATTTGTGATTTCTGTATTGGGTGGCTGGGCCTATCTTAGACAACCTTGATTATAAGTGCCATTTTAATAATTAGGTATTGATTCTCCTGAACAGGTGTGAACCAGCAAAATCCCACCACTGATCCTATTTCTTTGTCTTTTGCTATAAATAGAAAGTATCTTTTAAGATATTCCTTCAGACACAAGCATACTCCACTGCTGATTTTGAGGTGCATCCTAGATAGAATGTTCGTTAGGCTTTTATTGCTGTTGGTTAGGGACTTGTACTTTTCCAAAGTGTATAATGGTGTGTCCACTTTTAGTGGAAGTTGTATGATTACATGTGGGGAAATTTTGTTAGCCCAAGAAAAGGCTGTTCTTGAGGGAGTTGATCTGTGACGTAGGAGTGAGATGAGTTTTAGGCCACCCTTGCTCTTATTGGAGTCAAGATTTCGTGAAAGAAATCCAGAAACCAAGTTTCTAGCTCATGGACACCTTGTGTGTGACAGCTTTACTTTCACTTATTGGTATTTGATAATGACACGAAGGTCATTATTTTGTTTTTACTTTTTTCTCTCTGAATTTGATCATTGAGTCCTCTTAAGTTCTCATTTCTTCTATCTCTATTAGTTGGTTGGTCTTTTTTTTACAGTGTCAGGCTTCTTCTGATCAGAGTATATATTGAAATCTAAAAAACTCACTCCTGAAATCACTTGTAATACTCTCCCTGTGCAAAATATTTGTAAAATCCCTACAATTTCATACTATAAAGAAATCCCACTAAAATACTTCCCTGGTTCTTTATATACATTCTTCATTTTATTCCGTAGTGCTTTATTGGGTGGTACAGATACTGCATTCTTACAAATTGAATGTCAGTGGCAACCTTAAGTCAGGCTAAGTCTATTGGAGCCATTTGTTCCAAAGCATGTGGTGACTTTATGTGTCTGTGTCGTATTTTGTTATAAAATTTCACATTAGTTTGGGGCTGAGCCCCGGTGCTGTAAGTGGTTGAGTGCGGGACTTCAGCCGGCGGGCTTGGCGGTTCAAATCCAGCAGCTGCTCTCAGGAGCAGCACTGGGTAGTGCCACGACCACCAGAGGCAGTGATGCCCACAAAAAAACAAAACAAGGGCTGAGTCCTGGTGGCGTAGTGGTTGTGCGCGGGACTGCGGCCCACTGGGACGGAGGTTCAATTCCAGCAGTGGGGTTGGGCCTCCTATTCCCACCACCGGACAGCAGTGATGCCCACCAAAAAAAAAAAAAGACCCAAAATTTCACATTAGTTTGTTTTTGTGATATTGTTCACTTAGTAGGCTACAGTATAGTATAAACATACCTTATTTATACACAAGGAAACAAACATTTTTTTTTGGGGGGTGACTTATTTTATTGCATTAGTAGCTTTATTTGTGGAATGGAACTTGCAATATCTCTGAGGTAATATCTACCTGGGTGCAGTACAAACAGGTGCCAGAATGGTGGTGAATCTGAATGTTCTCCAACTCATAAGTACTTTGTGGTCCTCACTTTTCTTTAGAGTTTTCCTCGGTTCTCTTTCTAAAGCTTGTGGTAACTGAAGAACTGCCTGTCTCCTTAAATATGTTGATATCTTCAGACTGAGCCTCGGTGGCGTAAGTGGTTGAGTGTAGGACGGTGGCCCACGAGTGTGGCGGTTCAAATCCAGCGGCGGCTCTCAGGAGCAGCGCTGGGTAGCTCCCACGACCACCAAAGGGCAATGATGCCAATCAAAAAAATAATGTTGATCTCTTCTTTCAAAAGATAAATCACAGTTGTGTCTCTATTTATTTCAGGTTATATCTATCCCTTCAATGGGGATAAAAATAAGTTTAGGGGTAATAGCTGTCTGATCAGTGCCTCTGACTGTATGCACATGACTCTTTCACTTTGTTGCCTGCACTGTCCCATAATTTGTAATAAGCACAGGATAGACTAAAGAGATCATTGCTTTTGTTTTTCAGTAACGAATACTCTAAAGAAAACAGATAATTTTGTGGCATCGAAAGCACCATCTGTCGACCTGGACCACAAGTTCAGATGCAAGGTTGTGGATTGTTTAAAATTTTTCCGCAAAGCCAAACTATTGCACTATCATATGAAGTATTTCCATGGAGTGGAGAAGTCACCAGAGCCCGAGGAGAGTCCCGGAAAGAGACATGTCCAAACGAGGGGTTCTGCAGCTTCAGATAAGGCCAGCCAGGAGAGTCTGGCCAGGAAACGAGTCTCAGCCAGTTCCCCAAGTAAGTGTTTTGATTTTCTTTTGTTTCATGGAGGGCTCTGCTCCTCAATGTAAGTTCAAAGTACTTACAGATCTGGGAAGCACAGAAACAGGCATTAGGCTGATCTGGTCAAGTTGAATTTTATAAGGTTGACCAAGACCAACAATTTGGATCATGTGCTTGTAAGATGTGCTCTTTCCTCATAGAGGAAGCAGGAATATCTTTTGTTGTTGTCCTAATTTTAGAGGCTCTGGTTCTCACCCTCTGAAGTGGGCACAGTAAGAAAGGGGAAACTTCTGCAGAAACCAGGAGAAGAGAGTTCAGAGAAGCCTGGGCAGGGTAATTTCTTCCCACTCTAGCCCTGTAAACCTACAGCCCACCCCTACAGCAGCAAGCTGAACACCAAAAAGGTGGTGATTCTATTACTGCATCTAAATTTGAGTTCTAGTTTAGCTTCTTTGCAATTGAAGGCATTCTTTAACAACCCTATTTATTTTGCATTGAAACTACAGTGGTAGTATTGAAGGTTACTGTAGATCTCATGTTTGTATGTCTTTTTTTTTTTAATTCATTTTATTGGGGACTCATACAGCACTCATCATAATGTATACATACATACATATATACGTTGTGTCAGTAGTTACATCTTTTCTGGGATGGGGTGGGGTTCTTTTTTTTTTTTTTTTGATTTGGTTTGTATGTCTTGTTACAGAGAATCTATTGGGGAATTTCATCTGAAATGGACAGAAATGGAAGAATTCCAAATTTTCTAGCTTTTTATCTATAACATAACATCACTATGGTTTTTTAAAGTTTTTAACTTTATAAGTTTATAACTTTTTCATTTCTAATATATTTGTGTTAGATTGTATGTGAACTCATAGGACACCTAACAGTATTCTCATACCACAAATCAAAACTTAGCCTACTGCCATTGAGTTGATTCTGACCCATGGCCAGCTTCTAGAACGTAATAGAACTTATTAGAGTTTCCACGACTGTGAACCTTACAAGAGCAGAACGTTTCCTATTTTTCCCAAAGATTTGGAGTTGGTGGCTTAGAACTGTTTCCCTTTCAATAAATAGCCCATGCTCGGCGGGCTTCCTCGGGCAGTATGAAATCAGGTGTCAGGTAGGGCCATGCAGATTAAGGTGGTCTCTGACACCCAAAGAAGTCAGTCATTCTGTGAAGACGTAAAGTATCTGGCTCAAGGTAAAGCTTTGTCATATGTGCGCCAATGAATTAGAGAGATAATGAGAGAGCTAAACGTAATTAACTCTTTCTGATAGGTACAGTTAAAACTGACAAGAAACAGGTGAAATTAATTTTTAAGTGATGATTTAACCCAGTATGCTACTATTCAGCATATAATCAATACAAAAGTTAGCTATCTTTTTTTTTTTTTTAAAGTTAGCTATCTTAATACTCTTTTCCTTGTACTGAGTCTTTAAAATCTGGTGTGGATCTTACACCGCTAAACATCTCAGTTTAGACTAATCACATTCAGGAGTTCAGTCCCTATCTTGAATGTGTGGTTGTAGGCAGTGTTGCTGTGTACCTTTAGGAAACCGAGCAGCACATTTTCTTTCTACTTGAGCCCTTGGTATCAGCTCATCCTCCCCAAGCCCCATGAACACTTGATAATTTATCATTTATTTTCCCATTTCTTGCACTGACCAATGTCTCCCCTCACCCACAGGAAAGCAGGGTTTTAAACAGCTAGGAAGCAAACATGGAACCCTAGCCAGGAAGAAAGCCCACCTTCCCTCCTGTCAGATAACTCTGTGGCTATGGATGTCCACGGACAATTCTATGACTGTCCCAGTGGACTTTGCTTGATTGCTGAGCTGAGCTGAAATGGCTAAGCAATTACCAGGCTACAGGAAACCAGGCAGTCTAGCTTGCCAAGTTCTAGAATGAGAAATTGGAAACTGGCTACTAGTCTTATGTCAGTAAGAGTGTCCCTGCCATTGTCTGTGAAATGGAGTCAGATAACATGCACCTGGCTATTGGAAGAAGTGATACCACATCAGAATATTTAAAAGATCCCACACTATAGCTGTCATATTCTTCCCCCATCTCTCCAGGCTTCTCCCTCACTTTTCCTCCCTCTCATCCATTACCTCAGGGTTTTGTTAGATAACTAATTTAACTAAATACTTTAAGATTTTAAAGACTAAAACTAGTTTATCTGCTCTCATAGTGCATCTGAGTTTCCAATTCAGACATCTAGAAACCCCTTAGGGTGGAATATCTTTAAGGGTGGAATTACAAACTGGGGGAGTTTCACAGGCGAGTTATTTAGGGCAAGACTTGGATAATAGTCAGGCAGTTTCTGAGTTCACAGTCTTAATATTCTGTTTAAGTAAAACTGAGGTAGAGTGTTATGGTATATGTGCTATCTGTGACCTGTAATCTTAAAAGGTTGTACCTTTTATGCTTAGTAAAGAAACTCTAGTGGTGTTAAGGGCTGTGTACTCAGCTGCTATCCACAGGTTAACAGTTTGAACCCATTTGCTGCTCAGATGTTGAAAATGAGGCTGCTTAATTCTGTAAAGATTCAGAGTCTTGGGACTGAGCCCTCGTGGCGTAGTGGTTGTGTGCGGGACTGTGACCCACTGGGTTGGAGGTTCAAATCCAGCAGCGCTCTCCACAAGCAAGGCTGGATCTCCTACTTCCACCACCAGGGGGCAGTGATTACCCCCCCCCCCCAAAAAAAAAAAAAAAAAGATTCAGAGCCTCAGAAGCCCCTGAGTAGATCTTCTCTGTTCTGTAGGGTCACTGTGAGTCAGGATCAACTTGATGGCAGTAAATTTTTGGGGGGATGAGGATTATTATTTTTATTTTAATCATTTTATTTGGGGTTCTGATAGCTCTTTTTTTTTTTTGTGGCATCACTGTCCTGGTGGAAATAGGAAGCCCAGCCTTGCTCCTGGAGAGCTGCTGCTGGATCTGAACTGTCAGCCCTGTGTGCCGCAGTCCTGCACTCAACCACTGCACCACTGGGGCTCAGCCCTCATAGCTCTTAAAACAATCCATATATCATTTGCACATATGCTGTCATCATCGTTTCCGAAACATTTTCTCTCTACTTGAGCCCTTGGTATTTATTAGCTTCTCTTATTTTCCCTCCCTCCACACCTTCACCCCCTCATTAACCCTTGACAATTTATAAATTATTTTTATTGTATTTTATTGTTAAGAGATCATTTTAGGGCCTGAGCCCCAGTGGCATAGTGATTGAGTGTGGGACTGCGGTCTGCGGGCTTGGCTTTTTAAGTTGCCATCCTCTTGTATTGCTTAGAATAATCTCTGGCCACTGATTCGTCCTATCACATGGCATGATCTGGTGTCTGTAAGCAAGGTGCTGAGTTAACGCTTTCCTTCTCTCTCCTGAAAGTGATAGTCTTGATGGTAGTTGACCTTCTGCTCTCATAAGTGGGTGATGATCTGATGGGGGAAATGGGGAACTCAAAGAGCTCTGTGATTGTTCTACTGATGGGCATTGGTGAGGACAAGTGGCCATCATGGAGGAAAGCCCCACCTTCTGCAGGTGGGAAGCTGCTCTTTGCCCAGCCCTGCCTGGGCAGCAGGAGGGAACCACTGCAGACAGGCATGTGCTCTTGTGGGTCACGGATCAGATAACTCCAGGAAGATAACAGCTAACATTTGAGTACTTGCCTTGTGCCAGCCATTGTTTTAAATTACCTGCTTGTGTCATTTTCTTTTGGTTTTTTTGGGGGGGCATTACTGCCCTCTGGTGGTTGTGGGAGCTACCCAGTGCTGCTCCTGAGAGCCACCGCTGGATTTGAACTGCCAAGCCCACGGGCCGCAGTCTCGCACTCAACCACTTACACCATCGGGGCTCAGCGCCTCCGCCCACCCCACCCCCCTTTTTTTTTTTTTTTTTCATTTTTTTGAATTCCCAGAACTAATCTTTTTAGGTAGGTACTGTTCTGCACAGTCCATAGATGCCAAGCTGAGATGGCTCTGTTTGTTTTTATGTTATGGTAAGTAAACTCTGCTTTCAGGATCTGTGAAAAATAAAAATGGTTAATAATCTTTTAGGAAATTCATGAGACAACAGACCTGCTTTGCTAAAGAGCTGTGTGACCTTGGCTGCATCAATTTACTTCTCTGACCCTTGGTTTCCTGATCTTAAAATGAATGTTTTTATAAATTGGATTAAGAGCCCTCTCCGTGTCCCACTCCCCTAAATTTTCTGTTGGACTATTTCCCAGCGGCAGAATGTTGTAGTTGGTAGGGCACTTAGACTCTTCATGCTCCATATCGAATCAACTTCTAGCTGTAGATCTGAGATGTACCAGATAGCTATAGCCCATTCTTCCTTTCTGATGGTTCCTGGGTGCTCATTTAACAGATGCGCTGGAGAGCAGGGGTGGCATGATCCTGGAGGATCAGCCAAATCCCAAACTTAATGCCAATTGAGTGGTTTCTGAGTCATATCTAGTGTATGAGAGAATGTAGAACTGTCCTGTGGGGTTTGTAAGGCTGTAATATATATATATATATATATATATATATATATATATATATATATAGTGAGGGGCGGGGAGCATCACTGCCTCTGGTGGTCATGGGAGCTACCCAGTGCTGCTCCTGAGAGCCGCCGCTGGATTTGAACTGCCAAACCTGCAGGCCGCAGTCCCGCACTCAACCACTTACACCACCGGGGCTCAGCCCCTGTAATATATATTTTTTCACTGTGGTTTGGGTAAAAGTTTAAAGAGTAAGTTGATTTTCTTTTTCTTTTTTCTTGATTTTCTAATCAACATCTTTTGATTGGTGCCACTCATTGCAATCCCCACAGTGTGACAGCATGTTTTTCACCTTATCCCTGGGCAAATGCTACCCTCTTGACCTCATACGGTTAGTTGTTGAGTGTGTTACCTCCCTGGTCTTACTGTTCACCTTATATGTCCTTAAGAAGCCCTGGTGATTCTGTTAGGTAAGTTTAGCTTATTAACCTCAAGAGCAGCGGTTCAAGCCCACCAGCCACTCTGGGAGAAAAAAGGCTAAGCTGTCTGCTCCTGTAAAAATTTACAGCCTTGGGTGGCCAGAAGTTGCAATGAAGTTGAAGGCAGTGGGTTGTATCTGTAGCCCTATCCGTTGATTGGCTGAAAACAAAACTCATCATAAGAGACAGGAGTGAGTTTGGTTCTAGACTTAAAGGCCGAGCTCTTATTTGACTGAAAGTTGAGCCATTTGGGTGAAGTCAGTTCTCAACTTGAAGAGTATCTTGGGGCTTCCACCAGTCCCTGTCAGACCAGTGTACCCTAGACTAATACTTATGGAAGTAGGTACAAATAAAAGTTTGTGTCAACCCTCTGTCGATCAGGCCTGCTGGTGCCGTTTTTCTAGCATGTCTTCACTTTGTGTCTCTGTGTCCCATTTTGGTAATTCACTCAGTTTTTCATAATGTTACATACTTAATAGACTACAGTATAGTATAAACCATAGCTACTTTTTGGAATTATATATATATTTTTTTTTTTGGGGGGGGGGGCATCACTGCTCTCTGGTGGTGGGAGTAGGAGGCCCAGCCCCACTGCTGGAATTGAACCTCTGTCCCAGTGGGCCGCAGTCCCGCACACAAACACTACGCCACTGGGGCTTAGCCCTGGAATAATATTTTTATTAACATATCAAACCATAACTTTTGTATGTACCAGAAAACAAAAATCTGTGTGATTCACTTGATTCTAATATATTTGCTTTGTTGCTGGGACCTAGAACTGAATCCAAATGTCTCCAAGGTCTACTTGTGTGCAGGTTGTTGTAAGGATTGCATGTGAAAGGCTTACGAGTTCCTTGCATACAAAAGTGCCTAGTTCATATTAGTTGAACCCCATTGTCTACTCTGCCTCACATGTTCTTTGTGATCCATCTCGATTCTGTATCACCTAGAGAGCATTTTTGTAAACCCTGATCTCCTCAAAAACATTATGCTAAGTTGAATTGTTACTGAGATCAGAGTATTGTCTTTCACTTCCAGAAGAAAAGTGCTCTGCTCAGATGTAGAAGCATCACTGGGGAGTTTCATTCTGAGCTCAATGGAAAAGCCACAACCTGAAAGTTAACAAGATCAGGAATATGACCTCCCCAAGGGTACTTAAGGGGTCCCCACTGGGTATAAGCAATTTTGAGAATTTCACTCCCAAACCTGCTCTGTTGCCTTGAGGTGGCATCGTGTGCATAGGATTAAAGGAAATGTAGACTCAAGATGAAATGTTCCGTATGTCAAGTAACCTCTTTCTGCTACTCTGCTATCTCAGAAGTCATACACAAAAAACTGTATCATGCCATTTCCATGAAGTAGACAAATCCATTGGGCAGGGGGAGAATAGAGAGCAGTGCTTGATAGGTACAGGGTTTCATTTTGGGGTGATGAAAATGTGTTGGGGCTATACAGGTGATTGTTGCTGCACCGTAATGTGAATGAAGTAAATGCACCCAATTGTTTACTTAAAAATGGTTGAATTTTGCCTGAGCCCCAGTGGCGTAGTGGTTGTGTGCGGGACTGCAGCTCACAGGGTTGACGTTTCAAATCCAGCAGCAGCTCTCCAGGAGCAAGACTGGGTCTCCTACTCCCACCAGGGGGCAATGATGCCCACAATAAAAGGTTGATCTTTGTGTTGAATTAGAAAATTAATTTAGGGCTGAGCCCCAGTGGCGTAAGTGGTTGAGTGCGGGACTGTGGCCCACGGGCGTGGCAGTTCAAATCCAGCAGCGGCTCTCAGGAACAGCACTGGGTAGCTCCCACGACCACCAGAGGCAGTGATGCCCAAAAAACAAAACAAAAAAAAAAGAAAATTAATTTAAATTAAAAAAATTTTTTTAATGGCAAACACAAAAGTCCTGATGTCTAAGCCATCCCCCAAACCAGAATTTGTGGTGGCGGGGCCAGGCATTCATTTCAACAGAGCTTCTTGTCTGCAGCCAGGGTTGAGAAGTAATCATCTCAAGTAGGTGTCAATAAACTTTTTCTGTAAAGGACCAGACAATAAGATACTTTTGTCAAGAAGGGCCATATGGTCCCTGTGGAAACTACTTAAAACCGTGCTTTGGAGCTTGAAAGCAGCTAAAGACAATTTGTCACAGTTAAAATGGTTGCATTTCAGTGAAGTCTACTCCTTCCCGCCCCCCCCCCCAACAAATATTTTATTAGAACACAATCCCGGCATCATACACTCAATAGTTCAGTCATATCAAGCACTGTTACACAGTCATGACTACAATCATTTTTTCTTTTTTTTCGCATCCCTGCCCTGGTGGGAGCTCCTGAAGAGCTGCTGCTAGGTTTGAACCGTCAACCCTGTGGGCTGCAGTCCCAATCATTTTCACAACAGTTTCTTCCTCCTTGTACTCTTGATATAAGCTCCCCACTACTCCTACTCTGCTGTCACACCCCAAGAACCCTTGTTCTGGTTATCATCTCTACAGCTTCACCCAATGTGGGTTTCATATCAGTAAAACCTACTTCTAATAACAATGGGGCCACCTCTAGTTTTCAAATCCTAAATGGAAAAGGCTCAGTGACGTCAGAGGCCACAGGTCTTGAGCACTTTCCTAATGTTGTGACACTTTAATACAATTCCTCATGTTGTGGTGACCCCTAAACATAAAATTATTTTCATTGCTATTTCATAACTGTCATTTTGTGACTGTTATGAATCGCCATGTAAATATCTGATATGCAGGATATATTTTCTTCATTACAAACTGAACATAATTAAAGCATAGTAATTAATCACAAAACAATATATAACTGTACATTGTGAAATATTTATTTCTCATTACAAGTAAATGAAATTTTGTCTTGAAGCGTGGTATAGCATGAGAAACGGTCTTTTTTTATTTTTTTGTTTTGTTTTTGTTTTTTGGGGGGGCATCACTGCCCTCTGGTGGTGGCAGTAGGAAGCCCAGCCTTTGCGCCTGTGGAGCCGCTGCTGGAATTGAACCTCCATCCCAGTGGGCCGCGGTCCCATGCACAACCACTACGCCACTGGGGCTCAGCCCGAGAAACAGTCTTAATATAATAGCAGTAAACTGCATTTCTACATTTTGCGATAGTATGTGTAAAAAGCCAACATCCAGGCAAAGGTTGAGATAGCTTCTTTCTACCAGATCAGAAATTCTCAGGGCAGTCTTTGCAAGAGTGCAACAAAGATCATCTTCCACAACAAGTCAACTGCTGTATTTAAACTTTATAACCTCCAAGCTAGAAAACCCTGAAGCAAAAGATATGCTGTTGGAAATGGAAGAGGAAGGTGCAACACCGTCTCAGACAGACCAGGATATGACTGCAAACACTGGATCCAGAATATTGCAACTGGCATTGTGGAGAAACCAGTTCTTGCTGCCTTGCTGTGAATAAGTTCAATGAGCTCCTCTTGTGCTGCCTCAGGAACATACTCAATTTTGACTGCGAATGGGCTTCTGGCAAGTGCAAATGGGATGTTAGGAGATTTGGAAAGTACAATGAAATTTCATCTGCAAGCATGTGCAAGTGTTCTTTCACAGAAATTATCATAGTCTTTTTGTTTGCTTCAGTGTCATGTTCCTCAGAGAAAGCAGATAAGGTTGGCAACGTACATTTTATATTCATCTTTCTTTTTTCCAAAGCTGAAATTTCATTTGCAATGACCAGATCTTTCAAACAAATTGAGGCATGTTGCATTTGGTCCTTGCAGTGATAAATTTAACTCATTCAAGATAGCAAAGATGTCAACCAAATTAGCTATTTTTTGCAGTTCACTTTTATCACTGTAAAGTGCTTCGAACTGCAGTCTTGCTTGCTGATTAAAAAATGTTTTCACTTCATCACGATGGTCAGAAACATGTTTTCAAACTTTCCCTCTCAACAACCATCCCACTTCAGTGTGAAATAGCAGAGCATTGTTCACCACATCCAATTTGTTGCACTGTTGCAAAAGCAGTTGACTATTTAAAGTGTTCGTATTTATAAAAGTGGCATAACTTATGACCGTTTCTTTGGGGGGGCAAGGGGGACATCTCTGCCCTGGTGGGAGTAGGAAATCCAGCCTTGCTCCTGGAGAGCTGCTGTTGGATTTGAACCGCCAACCTTGTGGGCCGCAGTCCTGCGCTCAACCACCACGTCACCGGGACTTAGCTAACTGATGACCTTTTCATTATTTCTTGTTAACTCTTCATTGCTAATGTTTGCCCATTAATCATACAGTGAGTTGCGATGACTTTTGGTGACTCATTCAGTACTGTACATTAAAGTCCAGATGGACACCCTAGTATAGCTGGAGCACCATCTATGCAAGCACCACAAACCCTTCCCCACGAGATCTTATGCTCTTTCAGAAACGAACCGTGTCAAATATATCATATGCACTAGTTGTTTCAAGAGATTTCCAAGAAAGAGCCTCATCTTTAAAGTCGCCATCATTAATATTCTTCACGTAAACCAGTCACTATGAACAGTTTGCAACGTCTGTAGATTCATCAAGCTGGATGCTAAATATTGTTGGTGGAGCAGATTTAATTTCCTGGATCACCTGATCAAGAATATCAGCAGACATGTCATCTATTCTTCTGGGGACCGTGTTGTTAGATAAGGAAATTGCACTCAATTTAGTAACAAATTCTTCTCTGATCATAACTTGAACAATATCTTTGGCTGCTGGCAACAGTAAATCCTCAGCAATGATATCAGGTTTCATAGCTCTGGCAATTCTGAGTGCCATCAAATATGGAACTTCAAGAACTGCTATGTCTTGTTTGTGGTACCTGCCACCAGTATCGAGTCTGGCTTTCTTGAGTCTGTCAGCTTTGCTTCTAAAATAGTTGATATCCTTGCCAGCAAAGCTCGAATGCTTGCTAATTAAAATGACATTTTAGTTTGTCTGGCTTCATAGACTCGGTTGATAGAACTTCACACCAAATAACACATTGCGATTTCTCAATTCCTGCTGTAATTATTGAGGTAAAACCATACTATAAAAATCCTTCGGGCTGAGCCCCCGTGGCATAAGTGTTTGCGTGCGGGACTGTGGCTTAGTGGTTCACATCCAACGGCAGCTCTCAGGAGCAGCACTGGGTCGCTCCCACGACCACCAGAGGCAGTGATGCCCCCCCCCCCAAAAAAAAAAAACAAAAAACAAAAAAATCCTTCACTTGGGCTGAGCCCTGGTGTGTAGTGGTTGAGTGCAGGACTGGGGCCCACAGGGGTGGCAGTTCAAATCCAGCAGCAGCTCTCCAGGAGCAAGGCTGGGCCTCCCACTCCCACCAAACGGCAGTGATGCCAAAAACAAAAATTCTTCACTATATTTTTTCTTAGCGTCCTTCTCTACATGATCCACTGTCATGGGATACTCTGCTAATGAAAATAATATATAGCAATAGCTTTGATAATGGAAAAGATGGTACATGGCAGAGTTCAGTCAATGTAGTTCTTTAAAAAAAAATTGTTTTAAGGACATCATTGCCCTGGTGGGAGTAGGAAGCCCAGCCTTGCTCCTAGAGAGCTGCTGTTGGATTTGAACGGTCAACCCTGTGGGCGGCAGTCCTATACACAACTATGCCACCAGGGCTCAGCCCCATTAAAATTTTCTATGATTAATCATTCTCTGTGTTGTTTATTTACATACCTGTTACTCTCACAAGGAAGCAGTATTTACATCACTGAATATAAAAAGACTGATCAGCTTCCAGTTTAAGTTCCCATGGTACAGGTTTTTGAGTTTTTTGGCAGTCATTGATGATTTTACATTCACCCTGTAATTATAGGTAATTCATGAAGTCTCCTTTTACCTACAATACTGCTGCTTTCAACACAGTGGCTGCCTTCCGCTGGTCCCCACCAGTACATTACGACACTAACCCTGTCACGTGTACCTGTGTGTATCTGCATACCTGGAGACGGATGCCTGTGCCTTGGTTCCTAAAACCATCGGAAATCTGTGTTTTCCAATGGTCTTAGGCGACCCCTGTGAAAGGGTTCTTTGACCCCCCAAGGGGGTTGTGACCCACAGTTTTGAGAACTGCTGTCTTGGAAGGAAAATGATCTCCCCAGCAGCAGCTCTGATTTGCTGTCCCTTCTGGTTCTTCATTGAAGTGCACAATTACTTGATATTAGAAACCGCCCCCCCCCCCCCCCCCCCCCCGCACCCTCGAAGATGAAAGGTTAAGAGACCAACACTTATATTTGTGCTTAATTCCAGCTGTGAAAGACAAGGAAAAGAATAAAGAGAAGAAGTTCAAAGAGTTTGTGAGAGTGAAGCCAAAGAAAAAAAAGAAAAAGAAAAAGAAAACCAAGCCTGGTAATTTCCCCCCGAAAAGTTTCTTTTGAATTTTCTTACCTCAAGTGTGGGGAGAAGTGGTTTTCTCTCCATCCTAACCTCAGAACCTACACTGAGAGAACAAGGACTGATGGGAGGAGGGGCTCCACCTGTAGGCACTTCTGGCATGGGCCTCTGCAGGAGGGGAGCCCATAGGCCCTGGTGTTTCAAGGCTTGGCTGACATTTATAAAACCCTTCCCACTGCATTGGCCAGTGCCATGTTTTAGGGCAGTACACATAAAAACATCCACATTGGAGAGGATATGCAGATAAATCAGGGACTGCTTGTACACATAGCTCTCAAACTGTACATCTCTGAACCCTTTCAAGAATTAATTCCTTGAGGTATAGGGGTGGGGGTGATGGGTGGTAGCAAAATGAAACCAGTGGTTTATTTTTATCTACTGACAGAAAAAGAGGGAGGGAAATGGAGAAAAGGAGGGGGCAGGAAGCATTTGGTTTTGAGGTCCCTGGAGGTGACTAAAAAGACTGAGCCCAGAATCGGGTCTCCAGAACATCCTCCCTCCCCCCACATGTGGCTACATGGCTCCCTGAGTCTTTGAGCTATTTGAACTGTTGATAAAGTGATTCTGGGATGCCTTGATGATGTCTGGGGGGCTCCTCATTCCTTTCTGCTTCGGCTCTTTCAGAATGTCCCTGCGGTGAGGAGGTCAGTGACACCTCCCAGGAACCCTCTCCACCTAAGGCATTGGCTGTTACCAGGTGCGGGACTTCACACAAGCCTGGAGCCCACATGAGCCCACAGCTCCATGGCTCAGAATCTGGAAACCACAAAGGAAAAGTGAAAGTCTCTGGTAAGGAGACTCTTACTGTTGGCCTTACCATTTGAACCAAACCACAGTCTTGAGAAGACTGGATTTATGTTGCTGCTGTAATCTACTCCCCAGACCCTCTTTCAAATGAGATCTGTCATCTTTTTAAAAATCAGAGGTACATCAAATAAAACAAAGACTTTGTTAACCGTGCCTTCCCTGAACCTGACCCTTTATCTTCTTCCTCCTCCTTCACGGTCACCTCTCTCCATCTCGTTCTTTCATTTCTTTTTGAGGACTTCTGCATCTACCATGGCTGCTCAGAGAAATCTGAGTCAACTTTGAAATCTCCCATTCTTTAGCAGTTTAGGTGACTGAATGGTTGAGTCTTAGAGAAATTAATGAAATCTATGGGAAAGGCTTAAAAAATAGTGTAGCTCAGAGTAAGTTCTCCATAGTTGTTAGCTGTGATTATATCTATAAGCAGTCATAATCTCATTCTGTTTTCCCTGGAATCTGGTCCCTTCACAACCTTTGCTGTCTGCAGAGTTTATTTATTTATTTACTTACTTACTTACTTATTTATTTATTTATTTATTTTGTGGGCATCACTGCCTTTGGTGGTCATGAGCGTCACCCAGCACCATTCCTGAGAGCCGCCGCTGGATTTGAACCACCAGGCCCGCTGGCCGCAGTCCGGCACTCAACCACTTACGCCACCGGGGCTCAGCCCCTGCAGAGTTTTAAAGATATGTTTGCGTGCTTGCTTTGGCAACATGTACTAAGATAGGTTTGCATACAGGCTGATGGCAAGCGGGGTCCTGGTGGGTGGGGTGAAGTTGCTCCATGTGGATCATGGGCAGGTAGAACTTTGCATGGAGTCCTGGGACCTCGATCAGCCCCTTACTTTGGGCTTACCTCTCAGTTGATTGTGGAAGTAAGAGTTTAGATTATTGCCAGGTATTCCCCATCACTTGAGCTGTTATCATATAACAGGCCTAAGAAACAGATTGGAGTCCACCTTGTCCAGCTCTGAAAATTCATGAAGGAGTGCGTCATTTTCCAGTCCTGACAATCCAGGATGTTTTTATATAATCCATTTTAAATCATCCCCCATTTCTCCACAGAGGAGGACAATCTGAGTGAATCCTCTTCCGAGAGCTTTCTTTGGAGTGATGAAGAGTACAGCCAAGACGTGGATGTGACCACCAACCCAGATGAAGAGCTTGATGGGGATGTCCGTTACGATTTTGAGGTGGTTCGCTGCATCTGTGAGGTCCAGGAGGAAAATGACTTCATGATTCAGGTAGGTAAAGCTGCCAAAAGACCCTAGAAAAGCATAAATGGTCCTTAGTATGAATTTTGAAGGACTATCGTATTTTTATGCTAAATAATACATTATGTGCACAAAAACATGTTCTAGTTAGAGGCCACCAGAAATAGTCAAATCCTGAAGTCCCAGATAAGCAGTATTCTTGGCAGCAGTCTCAGCTTTGCTTCCTGCCAAGGTTTCCCCTCTGAATTTTAGGCTGATGTACATAGTCATTTACGAGAACATGAGGAGACTTGAAGGATCATTCAGTCTAAACCTCTCACCCTCTGCTAGAGGTAGCTGGAACCTATAACTGGGAAAGGCTGTGTTTTGGGCAACATAGTGAGGGGCCGAACAGCAGGGCCCCAACTCTGGCTGCAGTTGGATCTTTTTCCTATAGATGATGGGTTTCCAAACTTTCCCAGACATTGGGGGGTGGGGGAGAATTACGCAGTCCTCTCCCCCGTCCTCACAGTTTTGAACTTCTGTAGTATGCTCCACAGTTCAGGATAAAATGCTGGTATCTGATTTTGCAGCTCCCGCCCCTCCCAGGAGGTGGTCTCACCCAATTTGGGAAAAACTGCTGTAGGTAGATCCATACCTTTTCTTTGAGGTAAATTTTCTTAATGGCTTAAAGAAATGGAGGCCAATTTAAGTTTCTTCTTTGTTTTCTTCAAATTTGTGTTTAGCACTGCCTGTCACATGGCTCCATCTGCTTTGGGAAACCACTCTTAGCCAGCAGCTTCTTTCCTTTGACCCTTCATTTTCTGTGAATTTTGATGTTCTGCGCCAAGTTGTGCTGTCTGGGTGACTGGGCACACCTTGGGAATAGCTGGTTGGCCTGGCAAGGGGAGGGGGATGGGACTTGACTTTTCAAATTAAGTTGAGGTTCTACTGGTTAGGATTTCTAGGAGGCTTGGTTAAGCACTGTTAAGGAACTAGAATGGTTCCTGAAACTCAGGGAAAGGGGTATAGTCAGGCTCAGAAACCTAGAGTGTTAGCTTGAGGAACCTGGTCTATCCATTTTCTTGCTTCTTCCTAGAATCTGCGTGGTTCTTTATCTTTTTGTTACAGGTCTGTTTTCTTGGAAAATGAAAAATGGCCATCCTTGCAACACCCAACACTGCACCCCCTCAGTGCGTGTTTCTGTATACCAGAGACCTAACAAAAATCTTGTTGTCATCAAGTGAATTGTGACTTATGATGGCCACATATGTTACAGAGTAGAACTCCATATGACTTGCTCGTGTATAATGTTTGCAGAAACAGTTCTCCAGGTCTTTCTTCATAGGTGCTGTGGGCCTTTCTTCATAGGTGCTGTGGGATGGGGCTTCCACCACTAAGTCATTGAAAACCATGACAGCAAGCCAGGCTGAAATTTTCTGGAGAAAAAAATTGCAACTTGGCATGGAACAGAGCAGAGGGAGAAAAGGTTCATTAATGGTCAAGTGTCCACCTTTAGTCTAATCATCTGGTCTGGTAGTGGGGGAAAGGAGAGGAGGGGTGTGGGCTATATTGGAGTCACCTCCTATTGCCGTGTGGTGGAGTATGGGGTTGGCCATAGAAGAGGGGGTGAGCTGCCCAGCCCCCAGAACAAGCCCACCACCTAGCCCCTTCTCATTATGTAAAAAGGTCTGATGTGTGTCATTGCTACTTGCCTGCTTCTCTATGATGACAGTATGATGTCAGTTTGAAACTCACTTTTGAACCCTAACAGATTTATGCCTCTTAGCTTTGATTTTTCCTTTATTTTCAACCATCCCTTTTTCATTAATGTTTTAAACATGGAGACTTTGCCACCATTCTGTAAGCATTCAGAGAGTGAATGGGCCTCCTTGATTTTGCTTTTTATTTCCCCACTGCCATTTTCCCACCTTTGAATAAATAATCTATTTTGAAATAATTGTAGATTCAAAAGCACTTTCATCCCACCACCGGAGAGCAGTGATGCCCCCCCCAAAAAAAAAAAAAACACTTTCAAAGAATTGTCTAGAAAAGTCCCATGGAGGGCTGAGCCCCGGTGGCGTAAGCGGTTGAGTGCAGAACTGCGGCCGCAGGCTTGGCGGTTCAAACCCAGCGGCGGCTCTCAGGAGCGGCACTGGGTAGTGCTGATGACCACCAGAGGCAGTGATGACCACAAAAAAAAAAAAAACATTAAAAAAAAAAAGAAAGAAAAGTCCCATGGAGGGGCTGAGCCCCGGTGGCGTAGTTGTTGAGTGCAGGACTATGGCCCACTAGGTTGGTGGTTCAAATCCAGCAGCAGCTCTCCAGGAGCAAGGCTGGGTGACCTGCTCCCTCCTGGGTGTCCTGCTCCCACCAGAGGGCAGTAATGCTCCCCCCCCCCCAAAAAAAAAAGAAAAGTCCTGTGGATTCCTTCCCCAAGCCTGCCTTCATGGCCACATTCCACAATACTAAGAATTGACATTAGAGCAATCCATTGAGTGCACTCACATTTCACTAGATACACATGTACTCCTGTGTGTGTGTGTGTGTGTGTGTGTGTGTGTGTGTAGCTCTATGTTGTTTTGTCACATGTGTAGCCTTGCAGAACCACCACTATAATCAACTGTACCACAAGACTCTCCCATGTTACCCCTTTATAATCATACTCATCCCACCCAGCCATTCCTAACCCTGGCCAATCCTTAATCTGTTCTACGCTCTATAATTTGTTCATGCTTGTTACATAAGCAGAATTGTGCAGTATATAGCTTACTGAGCTCTGGTGGTACAGAGGTTAAAGTAGTCTCCCCCGCCTCCACCCAACATTTCTATGAAAGAAATAGATGGCCGCCTTGCTTCTGTGTAAAGATCACAATCTTGGAAACCCTCCCAGGTAGTTGGGCGCTCTGCTTCCTAGGTTCACTGTGAGTAGGCATTAACAGCTGTATATTAGCTTATTTCGATTGGCTCTTCATGACGCAGGGTAGCATCCTGGAGGTTGCATGTCTCAGTAGTTCATCCTATAACCAACACATGCCGTAATAACGGTCTTTATTTTCATAGAATGATGTACAATTAAATCATTGTATTTAAGCTTTCTGGAGTATTTTCTTTTTTGGGGGGGGGTGGGGTGGGCATCACTGCCCTCTGGTAGGCATGGGAGCTACCCAGCCTTACTCCAGGAGAGCTGCTGCTGGATTTGAACTGCCAAGCAAATGGGCCGCAGTCCCTCACTCAACCACTATACCACCGGAGCTCAGCCTTGGAGTATTTTCTTTTTTTTTCTTTTCCCCTCCCCCCTGGAGTATTTTCAAAATTAACATTTTACCCTAAATAATGACTCTTTCCGTCACTTATTTTCCACATTGCATAGATGGAAAAACAAAATTTGGCCAATATTACTGATTTGTCCCTGGCTCTAGAACCATGGGATAGGACAACAAGCTATGGTTTGACATAGAACCCCAACCAAATGCTCTTTCAACTGTGGTTTGGTAGTCTGGCATCCATATTTACAATCAAAGTAAGACAGGCTTAGTTTTTGAACCATAACAACACTGTCTAAGCTACTGGCTAATTCCACAACCAGGGTGCATACATGCTGACATAGGTGTATGTGTTCTCTACCAGTAGTGACCATAGTATTTTATGGGAATTTAGGGTTTTATGAGCCTCAAACAATATTTATGACCTTCAGTGTACCTTCTTTCATTGGCTTTCTAGCATTTTTTCAACATTAGAACCCCTCTTTTCTAATCGGAGTTGTCACAGAACCCTCAAATGTTAACAGGTAAAAGCAATATTTTGCATGTATGTTTCACTGTTCAAGTTAGAAATGTGAATGGAAAAGAAAGAAAGAGGGCTGAGCCCCAGTGGCGTAGTGGTTGAGTGCGGGACTGAGGCCCACAGGGGGTTGGTGGTTCAAATCCAGCCGCAGCTCTCCAGAAGCAAGGCTGGGCCTCCCACTCCCACCAGAGGGCAGGGAAACCCCACCCCCCAAAAAGAATTCAAGATAGGATTGACTCAGAAGGTTTTGAGGATCGTCAAGGGGTCATCTTAACAGATTTTCTTAAAGGACACAGGACTGTCATGGGGGCTTATTAGGAAGTTTCAAGAAAAATCGAAAACTGCATTGGTGAAAATAAGGCTAGGAGAGTTATGCTGACTAATGTTTTCCCCATCATGGCAATGCATCGCTCATTGAAGGAAGTAAGGACTGTCTTTTGGTAATTTTGTTTAGAAACTATCTCATCTACTCTCCCAATTTTGATCTTGTCCTTTCAGACAACTTTTTTGTTTTGTTTTTTGGGCATCACTGCCCTCTGGTGGTCATGGAAGCTACCCGGCGTTGCTCCTGAGAGCCGCCGCTGGATTTGAACCGCCAAGTCCGCGGTCCGCAGTCCCGCACTCAACCACTTACGCCACTGGGGCTTAGCCTTCTTTTTTTTTTTTTTTTTCAGGCATCACTGCCCTGGTGGTGGGAGTAGGAGGCCCAGCCTTTTGATCCTGTGGAGCCGCTGCTGGAATTGAACCTCTATCCCAGTGCGCCACAGTCGCGCGCACAACCACTACTACATTGGGGCTCAGCCCCATCATCATTTTCTAAACATTTGCTTTCTACTTGAGCCCTTGACATCAGTTCTCTATCTTTTTCCCTACTTCCCTTCTCCCTCCCATCCTCATGACCCCTTGATAAATTATAACTTATTATTTTCCTATCTTACACTGTCCCCCTTTCCCCATGTTTCTGTTGTTTGTCCCCCTCAGGAGGTTATATATTGGTTTCCCCTTTTCATCCTTCTCTCTCTACCCTCATGGTATCACTTCTCCTGTTACTGTTCCTGAGGGGTTTATCTGTCCTGTATTTTGAGTATTGAGAGCTCTTATCTGTAGTAGTGTGCATACTTCAGTCTAGATTTGTAAGCTGGAACTGGATTCAAGATGTGTGCATGTGGTTTGGGTGGGGGGGTTAAGGGGGGAGGCACTGAAAAACTAGAGGAATGCTGTGTGTTTCATCCATGCTTTACTGCACCCTGGCTAAATCCTCCCTTCCTTGTGACCCTTCTGAGAGTGGATGCCCAATTGTTTACTGATGGGCTTTGGGTCTCCGCTCTGACCCTCCTTGTTCATATCAATATGATTGATTGTTTTGGGTCCAGACTTCTTTTTCTTTCCCATACTTGAACACAAATTGATTCCTGAGGATATTAAAATTGCTGTTTGGTTGTGCTATAGATCAAAGAGCACAGCATTCTTTGGGTAAAGAATAGAGAGGTGTAGCTGAGCCCTCGTGGCGTAGTGGTTGAGTGCAAGACTGAGGCCCACACAAAGTTGATGGTTCAAATCCAGCAGCAGTTCTCCAGGAGCAAGGCTGGGCCTCCTACTCCCACCAGGGCAGTGATGTGGGAAAAAAAAAAAGAAAAAGAAAGAAAAAAAGAATAGAGAGTTGAAATACAGCTTTCAGAAGTGTAATGACTCAGATGAGAGTATAGGTAGTGAAACATCATCTTCATGTTTTCATATTTTTCCTTTAATAAAGATTTCTAAAAACAGCTAGCCCTGGTAGCGTAGTGGTTGAGTGTGGGACTGCAGCTAACTGGCTTGGCGGTTCAAATGCAGCAGCAGCAAGGCTGGGCCTCCCACTCCTACCAGAGGGCAGTGGTGCCTAAAAAAAAATTCTAAAAATTTTCTAAAAACATAAAGAGTTCTTTCTTTTTTGTTTTTGGGCATCACTGCCCTCTGGTGGGAGTGGGAGGCCCAGCCTTGCTCCTGGAGAGCTGCTGCTGGATTTGAACCACCAAGCCAGTGGGCCACAGTACTACACACAACCACGATGCCTCCGGGGCTCAGCCAATTCTTTCTTTTTCTAAAACTCACTTTATTGGGGCTATTAGAGCTATTATAACAATGCATTCATCAATTGTATAAAGCAGATGTTGCCAACATTTTCTAAACATATACTTTCATTTCAAGTCCATGGTACCAGCTCTTCTGTTTTCCCCTTCCTCCCCAATAAAGGCGTCTAAGAATTTTTGTCCCACAACAGGTTTCTAAGAGTTTTATAGCAGTGTTTTTTGTCTGCCTCTCTTATTTGGTTATACAGTTCTCTTTTAGTTATTTTACCTTGATAGTATTTTTGAAATGTCTAATAGAACTAATAACTTACTTACTGCTTTTTCTTCACATATTTGGTTATTAATTTTGGAATTCCGCTTATTAGTGCTAAAGCTATTGTCCTTTCATTTTGTTTGTATTACATAGATTAACCAAAAAAAGTGACATGCTTAAGGTATTTACTCTTCTTATCTAGGAAGAGGGTACACCTGCCAGCCATGAAGTCTTTCTTTTTAAGTTTTCTTTATAAATATCTTTTCTAAAGTTCATATCTTTTTTAGGTTCATTCTTAGATCTTTTATCTATTATAATTCACATCCATTTCTAAATTTAAATGTAAAAAAGATAAATAATGCATCTTATCCAACTTCAGTGGACAAGCTAACCTTTTTTTAAATTTTGGAACTATGTTGCATTTGCTTCATTTTGGTGAATCCTAGTTTTTAAGCTTAAAATCATTAAGGAGACAAGCTCCCAACTACACCCAAATTTTAATGGCCTATTTTATGCTACCAGCTGTCTTCACTGTCTTGCACACATTACTTTTCTGTGCTTTGGTTTCCTCATCTGGATCAGCTCTCAGTTGATATCTCTTTTTTTAGTTCTTCCACTTGATTCTGCTGTGATTGGCTTCCAAAATAGCTTCTAACCCTTGCATGGGACTTGTCTGACTCCAAGTGACGGAAATCTGAGTTTGTATTATTCTCCGTCTTCAGTGGCCCAGCTGGTGGCCCACCTTCAATGTCGTGCAGATTTCTTCCGTGTTGGTTGGGTCAATGTTTAGGGTCCATGGGTAGTCTGTAACATCCAGGGAGTCTGCCTTCTTCATTCCCTCCTCCTGGATTCTTAGTCCTTAGACTGCCTACCCTCTGGCTGTCCACGTTTCCCCATGTACCTGTCTCAGTGTTAGTGAGTTCCTTCCTCCTCCTTGTCTCTTAACCCTAAGCGGTGGAACTCAGCTCTCTGGAATTCATCAGGCTTGCGCTTTGTCTCACGAGCTTTGTGACTTTTGGTAAGGTGAGGAGAGAAAAATTGGAAAGTGCTAGTGCACGACGCTCCAAGAAGCAGGACCTACATTCCCTTGCCTAGTAGCGGTAGTAGTAGGAATAGGCACTGTGGTAGTTGGATGGTCTAGAGCAGGGGCCCTCAACCTTCCTAATCCCACGACCCTTTCTACAGTGCCTCATGTTGTGGTGACCCCCAACCATAACATTGTTTTTATTGCTACTTCCTCACTGTCATTTTGCTACTGTTATGAGTTGTGCAACCTATGTGAAGGAGTTGTTAGAGGTCTGAGCCCCGGTGGCGTAGTGGTTGAGTGCGAGACTGCGGCCCATTGGCTTGACGGTTCAAATCCAGCAGCAGCAAGGCTAGGCCTCTCACTCCCACCAGAGGGCAGTGATGCCCCACCCCCCAAAAAAAAGGGTTGTTAGTCATCCCCTTAAAGGTGTCAGAACCCACAGGTTGAGAACCACTGATCTAGAGAAACTAAACCAGTTATGACACAGAAAGGTGAAGGGGGAAGCAGGGAGCTCCCAGATTGGTGGGTGCAGTCACGTGGATCCAAGATTGAGGGAGTTCCGAGAGTTCCCAGGTTGCTTCTAGGATCAGGGGCTTGTATAGGGTTGCCCTCAGAGTAAAGTGACCAGATACTCCGCTTTTTCACAATTTGTCCACGTCTTGCGGTGTTTTAAAATTAAAATAAATATATTACAATACTGTTTTCGTGTTCTATGAAAATTTCAGTTGCTCCATATAGACCAAATTTTTAATCAAGAACACCCCCACCCCCCCGCACCTTCCACCCACTCAGTCACTGGTGTCCCACTTAAAATCTGGTCACTTTACCTCAGAGGCAAATTCAGAGTCCCAGCCAGAAGGGAGACTGACTGACACAGAGAGAAAAGTTCTCACTGTCTCTTACAGAAAAGGACACACCTCTGTGGACTTTCACACAGGTTCGAGTTAACAAAAACCTAACTGCCTGGGCACTTACCCTAGATAAGCTGTAGGTTGGCTCTGACCTAGGAGTTTTTACACCTGATCTGCTGAATCCTCACAAACTGCTCCATGAGGTGAGAAGGAGTAATATCCTATGTATAAATCAAAAAACTGAAGCCCATACAGGAGAAATGATCCGTTCAAAGTGACAAAGACTAGTGCATATCTGATTTGAAAGTTAAACTCAAATTCAGCAGCCCCACGTTAGCCTCTCTAAGGACTCGAACGACCTCTCCTCTGTACTGGGAAAGTGACTAGAAACATCAAGTCTCTAGAAATTACTTTGGATTGATACTGTGGAAGAGTTCAAGGTCCTTTATTTGCTCTATCCAGTACAGTTACCACCAGGCTCCTATGGCCGTGAGTACGTGAAATATGACTATTAGAACTGAAAAACAAACTTTTTCTGTAATTAGTTCATTTCATTCGTCACTTGTGGCCAGTGACTTCCATGTTAGACAGTGCAGGTGTAGTGGAATGGTTGCAGCTCACGTCCTTTATAAGTGAGGAGGGCATGCTCTTCTCTCCCCTCGCCTGTTGCTCCCCACCCCTTGCAGGTAGGACTTGTTTTTAGATGGAGGATACCTTCTGAGTTTAATTTTTGTTGCTTTAATTCTAACAGTGTGAAGAGTGCCAGTGCTGGCAGCATGGGGTCTGCATGGGATTACTGGAAGAAAATGTGCCCGAGAAATACACCTGTTATGTTTGCCAAGATCCGCCAGGTAGAGTTTTGCTGGAGTCAGAGATATAAACAGTGCATGGCTTTTTCCTTCGCCCAGCTGATCACGGGGCATCCTACATGTCTGTGGTCATCAGACTCATTGATTGGCAATCACCGGTTTTGTCATTGTTGTTTGCCTCCCTGGTGACAGATGGTTTTAATCTTAGATTAAGAGATTCACCTAGGCTGAGCCCCGGTGGCGTAGTGGTTGTGCGTGGGACTGCGGCCCACTGGGACGGAGGTTCGATTCCAGCAGTGGGGCTGGGCCTCCTACTCCCACCACCAAAGAGCAGTGATGCCAAAAAAAAAAAAAAAAAGACATTCACCTAGCAGAAGACCTGACTTTGAGCTAGCATTTTCCGTTTTCTCGGGAGCTCATGAAGTTGGGCGTGTGGGACTTTGGGGGTCTACTGGAGGGTTGGAAACATGCCTTTGCTCCCTGCGGTACCATCTGCTACCAGAAAGGGAGATAGACTCATGAAGAACAGACAGGTGGTGTGGTGGCGTTGAGCTTGCCACAGAGCAAGCAGTGAGTAATTCTGTCGCAGGTTAGGTTAATGATGTCATTTGAGTGGCCTGTGACACTTGGTTGCCTCTTTCTAGAGGTCTTGGAGTAAATGATGCATCTGTGGGTCTGGCTTTAGAAGGATCGTGACATCTCTTTTTTGGGGGGGTGGGGGGTGGGAGTAGGAGGCCCAGCCCCACTGCTGGAAGCGCCATCTCTTTAATTCCTGAAAGGCTCTTCTCCAGCTCCAACCCCACAATTCCCTTATAGTCAGACAATGCTTTAGCACCTCTGCTTTGATTACTGTCACTAATATGGGATGGCCCTGGCAGTACTTCCTGCTCTCATTTTGCTTATGAAAAAGAAATAAACTCTAAGAGGGTACTTATGACTTTCCAAATCCCATAAAGGAAATTAGAAGTACTGATTGGTGGAGTGGATCGTGTGATTGGCTGGTTATGAAAAGAACTCCAGTTTTTTTTTTTTTCTTTCTTTTCTTGTTTTTTTTTTTTTTAGCCATCACTGCCCTCAGGTGGTGGGAGTAGGAGGCCCAGCCTTTGCTCCTGGGAGCCGGAATTGAACCTCCATCCCCGTGGGCCGCAGTCCCACGCACAACCACGACGCCACCGGGGCTCAGCCCAGTTTTTTTTTCTAGCAGGCACTTTCCTTCTGGCCTTCGTGACCTCTGTTGTGTGAACATTGTCTCTTAGACTAGATAGATTAGCCTATGGACACAGAGACAGCTGCTTCTGTTTGTCTTTTTATTCCAAGGAAGAAGCAGGATCACATTAGTTTGTGAGCCAGGACCTTGGCAGGGCCACTCGGCTCAGTCCCCACGCTGGACATGACTGCTTGAGTGCACTTGGCCAGTTGGCTCTTGCCCGAGATGAGGTCTTGTCTGACCTTTGTCTTCCAACCAGGGCTGCTGCTCTGACTGCTGCTGCCCGTCAGACTCCCCCACACAACCCATGGGGTCCTGTTTAAAATCTCCTTTGTCTACATTATTGCCTCTCATTCTTTCCCTCCATTTTTTTCCTCCTTAAAAATGACAGCCCTTGTTTTCATCAAGCCCTGGCAAAATTTATGGACTTTTACAATTTCAATCACCAAGGCTGGGAATACACTCTTGCACTGAATATTGAATGTCTGTCATAGGCTCTGCATTTGTAAATTGTGTGCCCTTATAGTGTTGGGCCAAAAGTTTAACCGAAGATTTGTTATTTAAAGATTATTTAAGGATCTTTAAAAGAGAATTGAGATGTGTCTTACTGTACCTTTATAAGATCAGAAAGAAGTTCCAAGGACCTTGATGGGGGTTATTATCAGGGTTATCTCAGGGGTTTGATGGATGGATACTTCTTGGCACATTAAGAACAGTCTGACTGAAAGCTGTTCTTTGAACTTCTGGAGCGGGAAATGGTATTCACACTTGCTCCTTCTTTTAGTCCCTAAGGAGACCTCTGGCCATCAAGACCTTTGAAGTGACGGAATTCATCTGTCAATGTAACAGATAAGAAACAGAGGTCCAGAGAAGGGAAGGGGCCTGGCCACCTATTTTGTTAGGTGGTGTAATTGAGGGAAATGGGAATGGACTTGGGGCCTTTTTCTAGTTGTGTTATAAATCCATTCAAGATGCCTTTTTCCAGGCACTTAGGATGCAGTCATGTACAACATGGTTCCAATTGTTAGGATTATTTGTGAAATGGGGGTGAGAAGCCAATGTACAAGTAAACAAGAGCAATGTTAGGTAGTCATCTATAAGGGCAGAAAAACAATCAGATAGGGAAGGACCAGAAGGCACCAAGACGACGACTGCTTTGGCAGCTAATACATAATAAGACTTCTCTAAGGAGATGGGAAGGAGCCAGTCCTGTACAGGACTTGGGGTATAGTGTTCCAGACAAAGAACATGCCAGAACAAAGATCCTAAGACCAGGAAGAGCTTAATATGTTGCACAAACCGAAAGGAGGCCGTTCATTATATGAGGGTGAGAAGTGGAGGACGGCATGAAGGCGCTGAGTGGTTCAGATCTTAAAAGGCCAGAGCTAAAGCTTCGCGCTTTCTTCCATGAGCAGTAGGAGATGTTCATTATGGTGGAGAACGATACAACTAAAAGAATATGTCATATTCGCTGCCTTATCGATGACACCAGAGATCTGCTTGAAAGAGGTGCCTTGCCAAGGAATAAATGAGCATACCGTATGACCCATCCTTTTAGTAGTGTGTCATATTGGTGAGGTGATGATGAAATATCTTAATCCTTTCGTTGTCACTGCTGTAGGTCAGAGACCTGGCTTCAAATACTGGTATGACAAGGAGTGGTTGAGCAGGGGACATATGCATGGCCTGGCCTTTCTAGACGAGAACTATTCCCAGCAGAATGCCAAGAAGATCGTGGCCACCCACCAGCTCCTTGGCGATGTGCAAAGAGTGATTGAAGTTCTGCATGGTCTGCAGCTCAAGATGAGCATCTTGCAGTGAGTTTGTCACCTGCTGCCTTGGGAGTGGGGGTTGGGGAGGAGGCTGACAGGGTCTAGAGTGGGCACATCCGAGAAATTGGAAAACCATGAAGTCAAAAGAAAACAGGCGAGCTGGACCAACCCAAACTGCGTGCCATTGAGTCAGTTCTAACTCAAAGCAAGCCTGTAGCCCAGTCGACTGTCCTCTGGGTTTCTGAGAGTGTACATGTTCGCCGGAGCAGAGAGCCTCACCTGTGCTCCACCGAGCGATGGATGAGTGCACACTTCTGACCCAACAGTAGCAGCCCAGCTGCAGACTTCCTCTAAAAATCCCCAGTCACGTGGTAAATCATCTTCACTGGGAAGCAGAGTCATGCAGAAAGCTACTGGGAAAAGGGTTGGCTCTCGTAGCATAGAGGATGCTTAATGAAGGTGTATTGCTGGTGATTTACTCATACAGAGAAGTTTAAGGCCTCTGGGGATTGTACTGCTGGCTTTTTGTGATCAGAAATTTGGTGGGTAAAATTGAGTAAATTTCCATTTATGGTAACATTTACAGTCTATGTCAGGAACTGTTCTTTTTTTAATCATTTTTTTTCTTTTCTTTTTTTAAATTTATTTATTTATTTATTTTAATTAGGCATCACTGCCCTCAGGTGATGGGAGTAGGAGGTTCAGCCTTTGCTCCTATGAGCTGGAATTGAACCTCCATCCCAGTGAGCCGCAGTCCCGCGCACAACCACTACACCACCGGGGCTCAACCAATCTTTTTTTTTTTTTTAAGATTTTATGTTTGTTTGCTTTTTTTTTTTTTTTTGGCATCACTGCTCTCCGGTGGTGGGAGTAGGAGGCCCAGCCCCACTGCTGAAATTGAACCTCCGTCCCAGTGGGCTGCAGTCCCGCGCACAACCACTACGCCACCAGGGCTCAGCCCCCTTTTTTAATCATTTTTAATGGGGGCTCATACAACCCTTACCACCATCCATCCATCCATCCATCCATCCATCCAATGTCAAGTACATTTGTACATTTATTGTCGTTCTCATTCTCAAAACATTTGGTTTCTACTTAAGCCCTTGGTGGTATCCGCTCATTTTTTCCCTCCCTCCCCATATCTCCCTTCCTCATGAACCCTTGATAATATAGAAATTGTTATTTTGGCATACCATACACTGTCTGATGTCTCCCTTTACCCCCTTCCCTGTTGTCCATTCCCCAGGGAGGAGGTTACATGTAGGTCTTTATAATCAGTTTTCCCTTTCTACCCCACCTTCCCTCCACCCTCTGGTATCGCCACTCTCGGCACTGGTCCTGAAGGGATCATCTGTCCCGGATTCCCTGTGTTTCCAGTTCCTCTCTGTACCAGTGTATGTTCTCTGATCTAGCCAGATTTGTAAGGTGGAACTGAGATCATGATAGTGATCTCTAAAGTAAATTCTTCTGGTGTGAGGGGCAGCTGGGCAGGAACTGTTCTTCTGTTAAAAAAAATCTTGCTGAGCCCCAGTGGCGTAGTGGTTGTGTGTGGGACTGCGGCCCACTGGGATGGAGGTTCAATCCCAGCAGCGGCTCCACAGGAGCAAAGGCTGGGCCTCCTATTCCCACCACCAGAGGCATTGATGCCCAAAAAACAAAAACAAAGCAAAATCTCTGCTTAGATTCTCCTATAAGCTGTCTTCTAAGGGACCATTTGAGTTAGGGCAAAGACAGTTACAAACTAGTGCCAGGTGAGAGCTGAGAAATTATTGATCACTCAGATCCAGCAGAGTGGAGCACTACAACTCTGGAAAGGCAGAATAGAGCTCTAATTCATTTCACACACTGCTGCAATAAAGGTCTCAAAAATAGGGGCTCAGACAAAATGGAAAAGGCTTTTTCTGATATAGTGAATGGTCCAGAAGTAGGCAGGGGTCCAAACCAGGTAGGTGGCTTTTTTCCCAGGATTTTGTCCTTGTGGACATGTATTTCTTCTGCCCTACTGCCTTGGCATTCCCTCAAGATTATCTTCAACTGCATGGTAGAGACAGTCACCTCTCTCTCACAGCCCCTAGGAGGGGTACATGCAAAAAAGAGAAGAGCCAACAATTTCATGGATGGACTTCATTGTGAGGTGGGGTAAGGTGGTGGAAACCAATGAGGTGGCCTGCTAGAAAGTAGGTAATTTTTTAAAAAGTTAGTTGAGGATGGATGCTGGGATCATTTAGCAGTTGCTGTGACAGCAATTTGTTGAGGTGAACTGAATGAAATGATGACCCTGGATAGGGCATCAGAAACTTCATATTTCATACAAGAAACCACACTCCATCTAAAGCAAATTCACATCTTCAGGAAATTGGTTGAGGTTGAAGGAAGGTGGTTTCTGAGAGGACCTGAAAATACAAACTCTGCTTTGTTCTTTTTTTCATTTGAGGACTCAGAACCAATGGTGTTCTTTCTTCTTACCGAAATGGGAGTGCTCTTAGTCCTAATCCGTATTCTAGCCCTTGTTCTTTCTGGAACCATGTTCATATCCCTGCTCTTTATTGCAGATGACTTTGTTTTAGTTGGAAAGAAACCTGGCATTGCTCACTCTAGCAGTTTTGAAGAGCAAAATCTTGTTAGATGTGATAAGTGAATAAAAGATGCCCTCAGGGCTGAGCCCCGGTGGTGTAGTGGTTGTGCGCGGGACTGTGGCCCACTGGGACGGAGGTTCAATTCCAGCAGTGGGGCTGGGCCTCCTACTCCCACCACCGGAGAGCAGTGATGCCCCCCCCCAAAAAAAAAAGATGCCCCCTGGTAGCATAGTGGTTGGGTGCGCGACTGCGGCCGACTGGCTCGGCGCTTCAAATCCAGCAGCAGCAAGGCTGGGCCTCCCACTCCTACCAGAGGGCAGTGATGCCTTAAAAAAAAAAAAAATGCCCCCACAAGAGGAGGTGACTTCAGCTTTTCTGTGTTGCACATGGGTAATCTCTGTTACCCAGCCTCTGAGCCTTCATTCTCAGAAATACTGTTTTCAAGTGACCTGGTGGGTTTCAAAGATAATAAAGCTGGGAGTGATAACAGGTTACCAGGGCTTAAAAAGACAGGCCAGGGTAATCCTTGTGAGAAACAAGGTTCTCCTGGTAAACCTTCAGACCTTAGCTTGGAGAGGAGTTGTGGGAGAACATAGAGATGTTTGTAATTTTCATCTGCTCCATGTTAACTGATTTACAACTACAGGAAGCCTCATCTTCTCCAGTAGGATGGCTGGTGGGCTTGAACTATTGCCCTTGAGGTTAGCAGCCCTGTGCTTATTCCACAGCATCAAATCAACTCCCATTTCTCCTGTACAATTAGGATTTCTCAGGATCTTGGGTAGGCCCCTGGTCAGGGGAGCAGAGGCTCCAAACACCTTTCTTGGAGGTGGGGCCTGGAGCACCTTGTTGCAGATTACCTTGATGCGATGTCAGTCAGTGTGTCCCTCCCCTTCCTCCAGGAGCAGGAGTGGCAGAGGGATTGTTGGAGTGGGTAAACTGAGAGAAGGACAGGTGCAGGTTCTTGGGCATAGAATTTTAGGTTGTATGAAATCACTCCTATCACTCCAATTGTGTTTATGACCTACACAATTTCTACTGAAAATTTCAGTAAAAGGGGGAAGGGTGGGTGGTAGCCCTGAGCTATTCTGCTGAGAGAATACTGTTAACAATTAAACTGTTGGGTAATTCTTTGTGTGGGCTTGTCTTGGGCATTATAGAGTGTTTAGCATGCCTGGATTCTTTGAACTCAATAGCATTATCACCCCTCAAGTCATTATGACAGTCAGAAAGATTCCTCCTGCCCAGTCCCTCACCTCCATGAGCTAAATGTGAACACCAGTTCTCTCAGCCCCCTTGGTTAAGCATTCCTTTTTTTTGGGGGGGGGGGCAGGGGGAAGGGGAGACACATCCCTGCCTCTGGTGGTCGTGGGCGCTACCCAGCCCTGCTCCTGAGCCGCCAAGCCTGTGGGCGGCAGTCCCACACTCTACCACTTACGCCACTGAGGCTCAGCCCTGGTTAACTATTCTTTACTTAAGAAACTCACTGCTGTTTAGCAGATTCACCCTCTATTTCAATTTATTTTTGTCTACTTAATGAATTTGGAGATATTTTTTCTTTGGTTAAAACTCAAACAGTGACTGATTCTGAGAAACTCAAAAGTCATCCATTGAGTTTAGATGCACATGAAGTTTCAACTGATTCTCAGAGGAGTCTGTGGTTCCCAGAACATCAAGAATCCCTGTTCATTGCTAACAAACTTCTCTTTGGAATGATAAAAGTGGGAGATTTTAGAGAAATTGAAAACCCATTATTATTAACAGCTTACATGTAGAAGTTAATCAATTTTTTCCCCACCTTGGGTCAACATTGTCTCCTCTCCCCCTCCCCCCACTTGTTTTTAATCTTTGCTTTCAATTTTTCTTTTTTTGGGGGGTGGGGGGGCATCACTGCTCTCCGGTGGTGGGAGTAGGAGGCCCAGCCCCACTGCTGGAATTGAACCTCCGTCCCAGTGGGCCGCAGTCCCGCGCACAGCCACTACGCCACCGGGGCTCAGCATCAATTTTGGCAATCACTGCCTCTGGTGGTCGTGGGCGCTACCCTGTGCTGCTCCTGAGAGCCGCCGCTGGATTTGAACTGACAAAGCCATGGGCCGCAGTCCCGCACTCAACCACTTACGCCACCAGGGCTCAGCCCTCCTTGCCCTTTTATAACTAAGTGCCATTGTATGGTGGGGTTATTGTAACTTTTCCTATGTAAGATTTTTAACATGCCACATTTGAACAGCACCGTACCATCACAAAGGGCTTCCATTCAAACTAACTCACTTAATTATTGTAAAATGCAATGGTCGAAGCCAGATAAGGAGCCCAGTATTATGGAATGATGTAGGTGAAGGACTTGGCACAACTGTATAGTTGGTTGATCAGAGGCTGAGGCGACACACAGATGAAATCTTCTGGCTATCAAGTCCAGCCCAATTCACTGCCTTGTTTTCTGGGAGCTTGTTTAGAAGCAGCTTCCTGTGAGACTGCAGATTTGGTTTCTCTTGCTTGGTGCAAATAGTGGCTTGTGGCCCAGGTGGAGCTGGAGCTGTTCTTTGAGGTGGGGGGGGGGGGGCACCCTGGGAATTTGGAGACCTTCCCAGTGGTCTCAGTTACTCCAACGCCCTTTCTCTCGCCCTTCGCACAGAAGCAGGGAGCACCCCGACTTGCAGCTGTGGTGTCAGCCCTGGAAACCACACTCTGGGGAGGGACGGTCTCATTCCAAGCACATCCATGTTGCTGAAGCCAGGAGCCAGGAGCAACCCCTAAGCTACAGAACTTTGAACGGGGCAGTGGAGAAGCCCCTGCCCCTGCCCCTGCCCCCATCAGTGGAAGAGTCCTATATCACCAGTGAGCACTGCTATCAAAAGCCCCGTGCCTATTACCCTGCTGTGGAACAGAAGCTGGTGGTGGAGACTCGAGGCTCCGCCCTGGATGATGCCGTCAACCCCCTCCATGAGAATGGTGACGACTCCCTTTCCCCACGCCTGGGCTGGCCTCTAGACCAAGACAGGAGCAGGAGTAACAGTGACCTGAAACCCAGCTCCCCAAAGGTATGTGGCTGACATATACTTTTTTTTTGTTTGCATGCACTTGTTCTTAACTGTTTGATTGTAAGTCTCTTTTTCTGGTGCTAAGTGTTCTCTGGAAGACAGGACAACCTTGTTAGAAAATTATATTCTAAAGTTTATTTTAAATTATATCATTTGTGTGTGTATTTATCTGTTAAAATGGGTACAAAGTCAGGAGAGTCATTTGAGCCAAAGATCATTAATTCCAGGAAATGGTATAGTCGGTGGGTGAAATGAAGGAAGGAAAAGGAGGGTTCAGCAAGTTTTGACTGGAACCTGGAAAAAATGGGAAATTGGTTTTTTATTTACTGCGGCTTACATTATAATTGCACACAGGTGCTAATTTTTAGCATGAGTAAAGAATAACTGGAGTGCCTAAAAAAAAAACAGGGGCTGAGCCCTGGTGGCATAGTGGTTGTGCGCGGGGCTGCGGTTCACTGGGATGGAGGTTCAATTCCAGCTCCCAGGAGCAAAGGCTGGGCCTCCTTCTCCCACCACCTGAGGGCAGTGATGCCTTAAAAAAAAAAAAAAAAAGAATAACTGGAGTATTTTTGGTTAGGTATAAAATTTTAAGTGATATATCATAGCTGTACTTTGACTTTTAATTTGTTTTCTGTTGTTTTCCTTTTATAAGTCATTTTATTGAGAACTCTTACAGCTCTTATAACAATCCATATGTCCATTATATCAGGCACATTTGTATATAGGTTGCCATCACCCTTTTCTTTTTTTGGGGGGGGGCATCACTGCCCTCAGGTGGGAGTAGGAGGCCCAGCCTTTGCGGGATTTCAGAGCGGCTCTGCCCTGGGCATCATCACAGCGGTAACTCTCACAGACTTCTTCCTGTGAGCTGGGGTATCAGTATGAAATGCATTTGCTGTGTGCCGCCCAGAGCACACACCCACATGTCAGATCCTCAGAGGCGGGCATTGTGCCGCATTCATCCTTGTGCCCTCACCAGTGGCTAAACATGTAGGGCACTAGTGGCAGACAGTCCTCCGAGTTGGACCCCATTTCAAGTCTGGGCTCTGCCACCTACTCTGATTCAGAGCAGGTCACTTCCCCCGCTCAGACCTACCTGCTTTCTTCGGCTATGCACGGGACCATTGGCAGGGTCCTCTCAGTTGTTGAGGAATGTATTTATAATATGCTCTCAGCACATTGATTTATAGTTAGTTAGCCATACATAAACATTGATTAGATTCTTTTTATTTTAAGAGAACAACCAAAAGGTTGGGATCACAAAATCCCGACAGAATTTGTGGTCCTGTGGGATGCGTAGCATTATGGCTTGGACCTTGCTTTCTTTAGAGACATCTGGCACAGAACCTAAAATCAGGAAATGGCTGGGCCCAAGCAAAGTAATGCCATTAAAAAGCTCTTCCAAGAGTGGTGAGCTGACTAAGCCAGACACCGAGCTTTTATCTATCTTATCCTCAGGAACCATCAAAGGATTTTTTGGGGGGGCATCACTGCCCTCTGATGGGAGTAAGAGGCCCAGCCTTGCTCCTGGAGAACTGCTGCTGGATTTGATCTGCCAACCCTGTGAGCCGCAGTCCCGCACACAACCACTGCACCACCAGGGCTCAGCCCCAAAGGATGTTTTACTGCCTCCTTCTTTCTTCTGAGCAAACAGGCTTATGGTCTGTTTATGGTCAGGCTTATGGTCCTTATCTAGGACCATTTGTTCAGCAAGACCCAGACCTGGGATTTGAATCACATGTAGAATACTAATTCTGCGCAGACTAACCCCACTTTAGTCAGCTCTCATGGATCTGGACACGATTCTCTCTCGGCACACTTCTCATCTAGAGCATGGGGCCTGTCAACGTAAGGCAGTCCTGCGGCCTGCAGCCAGGGGTCCAGGTTGGGCTGAGAAGGTCAGAAATGGTATGGCACATATGGCCAGAGCAAAGGAAAAGGGAGATGGATGGGATGTGGGGTAGATAGTAACGGGCTTTTCAGATGGCTGCGCACACTGGCTGGTTGGTCTTGGAGCCCTCTTCTGCTCTGTGATGTTAATGCCATTGTGTCCCCAGGTAAGAGAATATGTGTCCAAGAAGGCCTCCCCCGAGGAAGTCCCTGCTCGGAAGCTGCTGGACAGAGGCGGAGAGGGCCTGCTGAGCTCGCAGCACCAGTGGCAGTTCAACCTGCTGACACATGTGGAATCTCTGCAGGATGAAGTCACTCATCGGATGGACTCCATTGAGAAGGAGCTGGATGGTAGGTCTTTTTCCACCCCAGTGGCATGGCTACCCTCTGAACGCACCCAGATGAGCCGCCTTCTGAGTCCACAAGCTGACCCTGCTCCATTTCCCAGGGGCAACTTTTTAGCCTTACCTTATTTCCATTCTCCCCTCAAGATGAGCATGCATTACTTGTAATATTTCTTTCTTTTTTTTTTTTTTTTACTATTTTTTTCGTTTTGTTTTGTTCTTTTTTGGGAATCACTGCTCTCTCATGGTGGGAGTAAGAGGCCCAGCCCCACGGCTGGAATTGAACCTCCGTCCCAGTGGGCCGCAGTCCGGCGTACAACCACTAAGCCACCGGGCCTCGGCCCACTTGTAATATTTCTTATAAGGGCTATAAGATGCCAGGGATCTTGTCTCACATGCCCAATCCTCTCTGTAATGGGAATATGTGTCGTAAAAAGAGCAACTGGCCTCTTTCTCTACAGGAAGCCTCATCTGAGCGAAATCCAACACAATTCTGTGGAGAATTGAGCATTTGACTACACCAGGTCTAAGGTGTCTAAGGATTACTCTGAAAACCCTTTCATTTTGTTGTAAGCCTAAAATGCAGGCTTTGTTTTATTAGCCAGAGGTAGTCCTTGCTACCAGAGGCAAGGACTGAACATGTGATAATGAACATGACCAAATTCAGTGTCTTTGACCCTCAGGGAGTTCATTGGTTTTAGTACTGAGGACCACTTTACTTCTGACTGTGCACTTCCAGATAGTGTTTAATATTAAAAATGGAACCAAATTAAGATAGAATTTTTAGGATAAAGTCAGTTTAATGTGCCTGTAACCAGGGATATAAAAATACACTTGGGGGAAAAACCTTAGAGGGAAAAAAATGCTGTGTGCTGCAAAAGCAGTGGTCTTGCTGTGTGGCCTGGCTGTGATTGGTTGGAAGCCCTGCCGCAGGAGAGAGCGAGCAGTTGCTGAGAAGGGAGTCAGAACTACAGAAGGCTTCCTGGGGCTAACGCTGTGTCTTGATGAGCGCAATGATGTTTTAGAGAGGAGGAAGATCACTTGTAGGCCTTTGGGCTAATGTCGAGTGTAGGGATAAGGGTGACTCAGGATGACTGACAGCAGGACTGCCTCAACTGAACTAAAAGAATGTTGGAGGGAAATGATGGTGATGGGCACACACACACACACACACACACACACACACTGTGGAGTACAAGAATCACTTCTGGGCTCTGACTCAACTCAATAGCTTGAGAGCCATGCAGTTCAAGAAAACGTCTTCTGTGGTGATAGGCATGTTCTACACCTGTCACTCCTATCGAGCACTTGAAAAGTAGCAGTGAGGGCTCAGCCCCGGTGGCGCAGTGGTTGTGCGCGGGACTGCGGCCCCCTGGGACGGAGGTTCCATTCCAGCTCCACGGAGCAAAGGCTGGGCCTCCTGCTCCCACCACCAGAGGGCAGTGATGCCCAAAAAGAGAAAAAAAGAGAAGTATCAAGTGCAACCGATGAGTTGGATCTACTTTATTCCATTTTAATTCACGTAAATGGAATGTAGGAATGGCACAGGCAGGCTGTCTGCTAAAGAAAGTCCCCAGGTCTCAGTAACCCAATGGGGCCACTCAGCTCTGTCCTCTTGGCTTGCTGGGAGTTAGAGCTGACTGGACGGCAGTGAGGGGTTGGGGGCTGCCTCCGTGTAGTTCTGAAGGAGCTGGTGGCTCTGCCGTCCGAGTGTTGGGCCCAAACAGTAAGGTCAGCTGCTCTGTGGGAGAAGGAGTGAGGCTCTCTGCTCTCATCAGGTGGACAGCCTTGGAAACTCTCGGTACATTTGCTGTGAGTGGACCCTACTTGACAACAGTGAACCAGTTAAGGGCCTAGAGCATAGTTTCCCAAAGTGGGCGCCACCGCCCCCCCGGTGGTGTGTGGAGTGATCTAAGGGCATTGTGAGAGCAGATACCTACACTTTATCCTGGATGCCGGCTGGAGTACAAAAGGTTTTCATTGCTAGGGAGGTCATGAGGAGTTTGCGGGAGGGGGGCATCACTGCCCTCTGGTGGTCGTGGGAGCTACCCAGCCTTGCTCCTGGAGAGCTGCTGCTGGATTTGAACTGCCCAGCCCATGGGCCACAGTCCTGCATTCAACCACTACGCCACCGGGGCTCAGCCCGAGGAATTTTATTTTTTAGTGGGCATCATTGCTCCTGGTGGTCGTTGGCACTAGCCAGTGCCGCGTCCTGAGAGCCGCCGCAGAATTTGAACTGCCAACCCGCGGACTGCAGTTCCGCACTCAACTACTTATGCCACTGGGGCTCAGCCCTGATTTTTTTTTTTTTTTTGGCATCACTGCCCTGGTGGTGGGAGTAGGAGGCCCAGCCTTTGCTCCTGTGAGCAGGATTTGAACCTCCATCCCAGTGGGTCGCAGTCCTGTGCACAACCACTACACCACCGGGGCTTCAGCCCGAATTTTTTTTTTTTTTAAGAGGACAGTAGACCAGTATAAGTCTGGGAACCTCTGGTCTAGAGGGTTTTGAAGGCCCCACCTTTCTCTGTGTCACTGCCCACTCTTTATAAGGCTTGCTCAGGGTTGAAATCAGAGAGCCTGGAGTTTGGCTGCTTGTCCAGAAAAGTGAAAATATAAGCACTTGAAAGCGTCTTTTTAAGAAACTACAGATTCTGCTTTGCTTCATATTAATTTCTGACCAACAGGTAAGTAGCAGTGGGCACAGGAGACTGATTTTATTTAACGTAAGATGTCCAGGTGCAAGCAGACTTGGTATTGCCTTGCTTCTCCAAGGGAAGATATCTGTTCTTCCCAACCCCCTCCTGCAGCGCTGACCCTTGAGGAGAGGCCATCTGAGCACATGCTGTAGAGTCTCTAAGACCCAGCCTCTCCAGGCAGGCCTTGTCACTACTCCAACCCAGCGATTGCCGCTGGAGTCCTTGCAGCAATTTGCATGAGTACTTTCTAGACCCTAGAGCCATTTTCTTCTCATCCTTAGCCTTGGATCTTTTTGACCCTTGTTTCCTGTACTTCTTTCCTCAGGGAAGCCTTCCTCTCTAGTCTGAATCTGTTAAGGCTCCTGTGGCTTCCCCTGCTCGCCCTTTGCAGCAGTCCTCATGGGTTGTGCCTATGCCATGGCATGATGGTCTCTCCAACAAGAACAAACTCCAGGAAGGCTGTGGCTGAGTGGAGTTGCACACCACCCTCACTCATTTTATGCCTAGAACTTAGTATATGCAGTGAGAGAATGGAGTTGTGGTCTTAGTGAAACGGCCATGACAGCACTCGCTGGACTCCACAGAGCTCCCTGTCCTTCCTGTCATAGTTCTTGTGGGGGGTCCCAAGGAGGAGGAACCTTTCATCCTAATCCCAGCAAGTAAAAGGACTTGGAAATGAGAACTATGAGGGGTCAGATGGGTTACACTGCTGAAACTCTTGATGTTTTCACAGTTTAAATGTGGAGAGCTCACTGGGTCTTGTTTCTCCATTCTGCCAACAGTGTTGGAGAGCTGGCTGGACTATACTGGGGAACTGGAGCCGCCAGAGCCTTTGGCCAGGCTCCCACAGCTGAAGCATTGCATCAAGCAGCTGCTGACGGACCTGGGCAAGGTGCAGCAGATTGCCCTCTGCTGCTCAACATGAAGCTGTGCGCCCCAAGCTAATGGGGGACGCTTGCAGGAGAAGCTTCACGTATTTAAATACATAAACCTAGCATGCGGAATGCACGTTAATGCCGACAGACATCAGGGATCTGGGCAGGGGTGTGATGAGCATTGGACAGAGAGGCCGTTTGGGCTGGTTGGAGGGCTGGGCAATCGGATCTCAAAGCCTACCAAGAAGATAACAAGAAAGACTCTTGTGGATTCCTTTTTTGGTGCACATCGTTGAATGAAGAGAGAACTTTTTTGCACAAACTTCACTTGAAATCGTGCCACTGGTGATAAAAAAAATGGAACGAGAGCCAAAAAATTTTGTTGGAAAGTTGTAAATTAGATTTGCAGCTTATTTGACTTTTTCGTCAGGTTGGGGCACACACCAACCATTACGGTTTCTGTCTAACATTGTGTAGTCAGCAGATGGCATTTTCATTTCCAGCTTCGAGGGGATGTCGGACGGCACCATTCTGTGATGGCTGGGCAGGAGCAGAAGGCCTGGCCGCCCTACCCTCTCGTTGGGCCTCTTCACTTTACTCACATCTCTTGCGTGACTTCATGGTCCTGGGGACACGTTTTGTATGTATTCACCCCAGAGTTGGCCGGATTGTGTCTTTTGTACAGAGTCCATATAGACTGTGGAGAAGCTAGAATCTCATGCTAATAAGAATCTAGGACAAACTGAAGAACAGGCAGGGTCTGGAACCTAAAGGACATTAATTTTTTATTCACTTCTTCTTAGACAGCTTCCCAGTTCTATTTAAGGCCCCAAAATTGTTTCCCCAAATTTTGAACTTTCACTATAAAGATTTGTTATGCAGAATGTGATTTGGAGAATGACCTTATTTTATAATGTTGTAAACTTTCAATTCTACACGTGCCGCTTTTCCGTATGTTCAGTAGTCCGCGTTTTCAGAATTGTTTTGTTAATATACATCTAACACTTTTAACTTTCCTCTTTTGTGTTATTTTGTGAGATCAAGGTGATCATGCTGCTTAAGGTCCAGGTGCAGTATATTTGTACCTGTTGAGACAATTTTTGTGTTACTATTGCAGGTTACGGTTCCAGGTGTAATTGCTATAGTGTGTTTTTTACTTGTAGGCAACAAACATGTCCTATGCTTTGAGGAGTGAACCATTACACTATAGTTTTATTATTACTAAAAGCAAAAATCTAAGCACAGCTGTCCATTAATATTCACAATTATGGGTTTATGAATCTGTAATGTTATATGCTGCAAATATTTACTGTGTAAACGTGAAGTAGCCAGTATCTCATAACAATGACAGTATCTCCAGGGACCTTTGGAATGGATAGGCTGTGAGGCATCTATTGTGAAGACCTGTATACCCAGATCTGTTTGAGAATGCTCTTGTCTAGTGACTTACTCACCATTGGGTGTAAAACTAGCTATAGAACAAGTAGGAATTGGCCTGCTGTAGCTTATCCATCAGTGGGAAGACATGCAGCCTTAACATCTGGAAGAAAGCAAATAGCTTCTCTTTAGGAAGCTGTCACTTATTTGTTTCTGGTGTGGGAAGACACAAAATGTTTGTGGCATGTTTTGGATAATTAATCAGACAGCATATTTCAATAACCATGTGATACATCTGAAAAAGGAGACAGGATGATTTTCTGTAGCCACAACTGTGAGGTAGGATGACTTTTTTAAGATTAATGATTTTTCTTTTGTGAAAATACATTTGACTATCACATTTGAGAAAGCTGTAACTTTTCAAGGTTGTCAGCTTCATCTTTTTGGAAGATGAGGGCAGAAAATGAATTACCCTAATTTTGCCCAGTGGCCATTGTGGGTTCATTGCTAAGTTCTATAAAGGTGGGGTGGGGTGGGGGCATTTTATCCATTGACTTTTGTCCTTAGGGAAGCAGGGAGATTGCCCCAAGGAGTTCTGACCTCTGCACTTCCCTATTTTAAAGCCATGTTGAGGGGCTTTATCCCCGATTCCTAGGTCAAGATGAATTAACCCCAAAGTTGGAGCACTGGAAACTGTTATTTGCAAACATTACTGTTACCATTTAGAAACATGTGCACTACTACCTAAGTTTTGTCTTTTAAGAAAAACTCCACCTACAAAAATTGCCTTGATACAGACAGTTCTGGTTTGACGAATCACTTTGAGTGCTGAGTGTATGCAAGGTGGGTCTTCGATGAGCCTATGTTTACGCGCTGTTAGAACAGAAGGCGCTGTATAGAGAAATGTTGCTCTGAAGCAATATTTGCAAAACACGCAAACTTCTGTATTTGGGAAAAAAAATAAAACAGGTTTTTGTTGCTATGTTTCCGGCTGCATGTTATTGAATTAAAGTACACACTAAATTTTCTGTATTACCATATAAACGACGTCTGCTTTAACATTCTAAATAGATTTCTCTTGTGCAGGGAAGCAGAGCTCTCAAGATAGGCAACTATTTTAAAATCATACTTTAATATTAAAAAGCCAAACTCCCCACACCAGCCTTTACATCAGTATGGACCCATGCTTTGCAAGGCTGCCTGTCCTCCCTGGTACTGAGATGGCACCGGAGGCTAAGAGATGGCCCTTGGGGGAACAAGTAAACTACCACCTATGGGCCCATTTAACTTCATTCTGAGGCCAGAGACCTCCGGGAACAGTTGAGTAGCTTTTAAAATCATTTCAGAGCAGTTTTCCAATTACTTAAATTCCTTCCTTCTCTAAATAGATCTTTTAAAAATGGCTTGCCAGCGTTCGTCTCATTAGCCAAGAGCTAGCAGTTGAAATAACCCATCGATTCACACTAGTTTTGCTGCTCAAATCCTATCCTGTAAGGAAAGAGGGCTGAGCCCCGGTGGAGTGGTGGATGAGTGTGGGACTGTGACCCATGGGCTTGGCGGTTCAAATCCAGCAACTGCTCTCTAGGAGCAAAGCTGGGCCTTCCACTCCCATCTGAGGGTAGTGATGCCAAAAAAAAAAAAAAAAGAGGTCAAGGGCCCTGGAGCATGAGGCAGCTGTCAAGAGTCTGGACCTGCAGTCCAACACTTCTTGTTTAGTCATCTAGGCTTAGGCCTAGGCCCTGGTGGTGCAGTGCAGTTGGTAACAAGTTGGGCTGCTAACCACACTAATCGGAGGGTCCCCCACCCACCGCAGAGAATGACCAAGCTCTCTGTAGCCTTAGAGCTTTACAAATATTTACAGCAGCTTCAAAACCCCACAGGGGTAGTTACCCAGGCCAATAGGGCCCCTATGTGTCAGAACTGGCTCAACAGCCATCGGCTTTTTGGGAACCAGTTAATGGCTGCATTGTCATTAACAGTCAACAAGTTGGCCTGCAAGATACCATCACCACCACTCCCTAACCTCGGAGGCTGGACTTACCACTCCCGCCTGGCTTTGCCGGTGGGAGACTTAAGATTGGATTCTGGCTTCTAAGAGGGAGAGTGGAAATGGGCCCTGCCACTAAGGATCCCTGAGGAGGGCGGAGGGACGAGTCCCCCGGGCCTGGCTCCCACGGAGAGGCCCACTAACGCCGGGGCCTAGGGAACAAAGGCCCTTCTCTCTCCAGAGCCACCAGCTCGGGCGTCACCAAGCGGAAGGGAGGCGAGGGCGCGAAAGGAGGCACACCAGACCACAGAGCTGCCAAAAGCTTTTCATTCACAGGGTCGGGCGGGGGGTGCGGGGCCCCGCGCGGCGCCCCGCGGTTCAGCCCGTGATGCGCACGTCGGTGCGGCGCCCCCGCCGCCGGGCCCGCGCCGCCTCGGGCAGGATGGCGAGCAGCTGCTCCTGCACCAGCATCTCCACGATCTGCTCCTTGGTGCGGACGTCGGGACGCAGCCACTGGCGCGACAGCTCCCGCAGCTGGCGGAAGGCCTCCCGGGGGCCCGCCGCGTCCTGGTACCGGAACTGCCGGAAGCGCTGGCGGAAGGTCTCAGGGCCGGGGCGGGAGGCGCCCGGGCCCGGGGCGGGGCGGGGCGCGGCGGCCACCGGAGGCGCGGGCCCGAGGGGCCAATCCGGGGCGGCGGAAGCTACGGCGGGAGCCGTGGGGACGGCCGCAGGGACGGCGGCGTAGGGGCTGGAGGGCTCGGGGACAGGCGGTGAGGCCTCTGGGATGGAAAAGAACCGTGCAAAGGCTCGCCCCGGGTCCGCGCTCGAGTCGGCTGTCTCCCGCGGCGCTGCCAGGGTCTCAGGCGCCCCAGCGGTCTCCAAGCTTTTCTCCGTGGCCGCCATGACTCCGGCTCGGGGCGTCCCTCTGTCCGGTAGCAAAGCGTCTGCGCGGGCAAAGCGAGAAAACGTTCCGAGTCTAGGTTCGAGCCGGCGGGCGGGGGGCGGCGCGGGGACGCGGGGGACGCGGGGAGCCTACCTACACCAGCGCGGCGCCTCGGACAGCCGGAAGTGGAAGTCGCCTCTGGCTTCTCCAGGATCCGCTCGGCGCGCGCGAGCCCGGAAGTCGCGTGGCCTCGCGAGGCGGCGGCGCCCCCTGGCGTGCGCAAGCGGCCTCAGGGCGGCGGGAAACCCGCTCCAGGTAGACAAAAACATGAACAGCGTGCGGAGGCCGAGTTCCGAGACCACGAGGCGGACAACTCGGCTAGGCTTCGTGGCTTTGCCGACCGTAGCGTGTCCCAGGTGAGCCCTGGCCGGCGCGCTTCCCCACCAGACCCTGCTTAGGGTGGCGGCGAGCCTGGAGCGCCGCAGGGTCGGGCTCGGCTCCGCCGCGGGCAGAGCCTGATGCCCGCATTCGGTTCTTCTGTCTCACTCCCGGCCTCGCTGAGAGGAGGACAGACGGGACCGGCACAGTCGGCTCCGCCACACGGTGCCCGGCAGCGCGAACAGTCCCGAACGGCGCCGTGAGTGAGCGCTGTGGTTACGTGCCCGTGGGTAACGCACGGGAAACGGCTCGCCCCGATGGGAGTCACTGATTCCAAGTGTGAAGAAGCACCTTTAACTGACCCCCCCCCCCCACCGTGAGATGTGCTGGAACGGGAAAGATTGCATTTCAGAGATTTGGTATGAAACCGTAACGTGAGCTGACGCAGTCTTTTTTTTTTTTTTTTTAAGGCATCACTGCCCTCTAGTGGTGGGAGTGGGAGGCCCAGCCTTTGCTTCTGGAGGCCGGAATTGAACCTCCGTCCCAGGGGGCCGCAGTCCCGCGCACAACCACTACGCCACCGGGGCTCAGCCCTGGCGCAATCTTATATTAGTTATATGTCGGAATTAGGAAACTCCCGTATGTTGGGTCAAATAAAGTATTAAAATTGATGGAACCGTTTCACTTTTGTAATGTGGCTACCATGGGATTTCGGTCTCAGCACTTGTGCAGTGTTAGGGTTAAGATGCTTTGATTTATTATTTTTTTTAATCTTTTTTTTTTTGGGGGGGGGGCATCACTGCCCTCTGGTGGGAGTAGGAGGCCCAGCCTTGCTCCTGGAGAGCTGCTGTTAATTTTATGATTGGAATGTAGAGGTGGAGTCCGGCCTGTTCATCTGGAGACAGTCATGGAGTAGCCCATGAGGCCTCCGTGTGGACATGGCTTTCTCCTGAGACGCCTGGGAAATCTCGCGATATTTCCCTGGTGACGATGAGACGCTATCTTCCCCGGCAGTTGGGAGTTAGTCTCAGAGATGATGAATCACAGACAAGACAAGAGGGCCGAAGAGCCTTCAGGTCAGCTGATCGCAAACAACAAGGAGGTCAGCAGGAATTTGCCTAAGACGGGAAGTCCCACCTCTTATTTCTCCCTGCCGCTAAGAGTCCCTTTGCTGGCAGAAAGCGCTGACTGTACTTACAGTTTTCTCCTTTCTTTACTTTTTGTTCTTTTTTACCTTTTCTTTCTCCTTGAATCCTTGTGTTCCCTGCTTTCCTTTTGTTTCCCTAGATTTTTTCCTTCCCCTTCTTTCTGTTTTTGCTCGTCTTTTTTTCCTCTCTGGCTCCCTTTTCTTCCACCCCCAGTTTTGTGTGTTCCTTTTTTCTTTCTTTTTTAGAACTTTTGTCTCTATTTTTCTCTTTACTTATTGAATTCTTTTTTCATGCTTTGCCTGTTTTTTCAAGCTTGTTCTTTTCTCTTGTTTTCTTTTCTCTGTTTTCTCTTTTGGTGCTAAGAATATTCATTTTTCTTGTACCTCTGGATAGGAGACAACTATGCCCATATGAGCCAGCCACACCTGTACCTCCAGCGCCATCTACTGAGTGACGACCGCTGTCCATTCCTATACCACCTGGTCATCGATAGACAGACTCCAGAACGAGCCAAACCCACCCTCCACTGTGCTATACCAACAGCAAGCAGTGAGCTTCACATACACTTATTTTATCACACGCACTAGGGAACATGTGGCGAATGCCTACGGAGACACCAACATTCACCTGTAAATTAAATAACAATGACAACGGCTCAGAGACTTTCACTTCACATGAAGAAACAGAATAGCTTAAAGAAATGACTGATATGGGGGAGGAGGGTTGGAAGGGGGAACTGATTGCAATGATCAACACATAACCACACACACACACACCCCTCCAGGGAAATAAACAACAGAAACCATGGGGGAAGGGAGGCAGTGGTTGGCGTAAGATATAAAAATAATAATAATTGGGGCTGAGCCCCAGTGGCGTAGTGCTTGAGTGCGGGACTGCGGCCCACTGGGTTGGCGGTTCAAATACTGCAGCAACTCTCCAGGAGCAAGGCTGGGCCTCCCACTCCCACCAGGAGGCAGTGATACCACCCCAATAAATAAATAAAATAATAATAATTTATCAAGGAGTCATCAGAGTGGGAAAAAAGGAGTTGATGCCAAATGTTCAACAGAAAGTAAATGGAACGATGGCAGCATATGTTCAAATATGCTCGATGCAATTGAAGTATGGATTGTTATAAGAGTTGTAAGAGTACTCAGTAGGGCTGAGCCCCGGTGGCGTAGTGGTTGTACATGGGACTGTGGCCCACTGGGTTGGAGGTTCAAATCCAGCAGGCTAGGCCTCCAATCCCACCACCAGAAGGCAGTGATGCCCCAAAAACAAAAAACAGTACTCAGTAAAATGATCTTTTATTTTATTTTATTTTTGTTTTTTGTTTTTTTAGGCATCACTGCCCTGGTGGTGGGAGTAGGAGGCCCAGCCTTTGCTCCTATGAGCAGGAATTGAACCTCCGTCCCAGTGGGCCGCAGTCCTGCGCACAACCACTACGCCACCGGGGCTCAGCCCAGTAAAATGATCTTTTAATTAAAAAAAGGTTTTAAATGACTAATACATAGAGCCAGGAGAAATTTCTCAGTAAGAAAAGGCATTGGAATTCTCTGATATGGAATTCAAAAGAATGATACCTAGAGTACTTTAATAGGTTAAGAGAAAGATCAAGGAAAACAAAAACTTTAGAATTCAGGAAAAGACTGAAAGTAAATGAAAAAAATTTTTAAACTATACAAAAACAGCAAATAGAAATCTAGGATATAATACTAAGATTTCAGAAATAGATAATACATTGAAATGACAAAGGAATAGAATTGAATTAATAGAAGACCAAACTAATGAACTTAAAGATAAATCAATCAGCTAGAGAAACAAAAAATTGAAACAAATCTGAGAATTGTGTGTGTGTGTGTGTGTGTGTGTGTAGAATTATGGGGAACACAAGAGAAAATGGAAGTTTGTGATTAGAGTTCCATAATAGGAAGGAACAAAACACACAGAAAATGGTTGAAAAAATGTTGAAAGAAAACTTCCTTAACATCATGAAATATCAGAAGGTAGTTGAGAAGGTATCCCCCCCTGAAAAAACCTCAGAATGTAAAAAAAAGTTACGTATTTTTGGCAGTCATGTGCTTATGTTAATTTCATGATTGAGATGTAGGGGTGGAGTCTAGCCTGTGAATCTGGAGATAGCCATTGAGTAGCCAATGAGGCCTCTGTGTTGGCACGGCTTTCTCCTGAGGCTTCTGGGAAATCTCGCGATATTTCCTTCATGGAGATGAGAAGCTATCTCCCCAGTTGTTGGGAGTCAGTCTCTGAGACGATGAACTATTGACAAGACAAGATGGCAGCGTCTGAGAAGCTGAAGGAGCTGGAGGAGAAGCCACACAGCCTTACCCTGATGGAACCAGACCTCTGAAGCTGGAGAAGCCACATGGAGATCCCTGCCAGCGCTGAGTTGCTTCTACCACCACTGGATGCTATTGATGGACCCTGAGCACTGGAAGCGAGGAGCCATGAGGGGACTCCTGCCAGCGCCAGGACTCTGCACCCACTGACCTGTGACTTCGTGATTGGAAGGAGACATTATAGACTTAAGGACATATGAGCAAATATCGGACTTGTGACTTTGTATTGGACTGGGTTGGGATGCTTTCTTAATGTCCTATTCCTCTCGCATATAAACTGTACCCTTATATCCATAAGCATGTCTATGAATATGCTTCTCTAGTCTACCCAGACTAACACAGTATTTAAATTTTTTTACAAAACAACTGTAACCTTCAAAGTATCTACATTAATACACTTGTTGAAACTGCGATTCCATTTTTGGAGAAATTTCTCAAACTCATCTATTTGGATGACTGACAGCACCTCCTTTTTTTCTTCATCTCTTCTATTTCATCAAATCATTGTCCTTTCATGTGCCTCTTTATTTGCAGAAGCAAAAAGAAGTCGCACACTGAGCAAGGTCAGATGAATAAAGTGCGTGGGGCGAGAGAGGCATGCTGTTTTGTGGCCAAAAAGTGGTGCACTGAGATGGCTGTGTGAGCAGGTGCATTGTCATGGTGGCAAAACCAGTCCCCATATGTCACACATCAGGCCTGTTATGCAGTCTTCAGAACCTCTGAATAGAAAGCTTGATTAACAGTTGGATCTGGTGAAATGCGCTTCAAATGCTCTATCCCCCTCACATCAAAAAAACAAGTGAGCACCATCTTGATCTTTGATTTCACTTGATAAGTTTTTTGGGGGACAAGATGATGATGGCATCTTCCACTGGCTTGATTGATACTTGCTTTCAGAGTCATAAGAATAGCACCAGGTCTTCTCACCAATAATGACCTTGGGAACAAGTCTGGGTCACTTCAGAGCTGTTCTTTTCTTTTTTTTTTTTTTTTTTTTTTAGTTTTTTGGGCATCACTGCTCTCCGGTGGTGGGAGTAGGAGGCCCAGCCCCACTGCTGGAATTGAACCTCCGTCCCAGTGAGCCGCAGTCCCGCGCACAACCACTACGCCACCGGGGCTCAGCCCTAACTTCCCCACCTTTTCAATGGTCTGTCATTGGTGCATATGTTTGGGAAGTCGATGGATATCTAGAATGAGGTTTGTCATCAATTGACAAAACAAGAAAACCAAATTGAAAATTGGTCTTTTGTAAAAAAAAGAAAACCACACGTACTCTTGAGTTTTTCCCTTACTGTCGCCCTTATAAGCTGTGTTCAAGATCACAACGGTTTCTGCAGCAATATTCCCAAGCAGGAAACAAAATTTCATGGTCACATGCAGTTCCGTTAAATTTTCCATCATAGAAAATGAGGTTTGAGCGAAATTTTATTAAAAAATTCACTGTAGGGCTGAGCCCCGGTGGCATAGTGGTTGAGTGCGGGACTGTGGCCTACGTGCTTGGCAGTTCAAATCCAGCAGCAGCTCTCCAGGAGTAAGGCTGGGCCTCCCACTCCCACCAGAGGGCAGTAATGTCCCCCCCCCCCCCCAAAAAAAAATCAACTATAACCAGAGAGAACCTTTCAGGTTATGTCACTGGGTGCAGTAACTCAGAGCAAGTTGCTCAATGCTCATGTAGCAGAAAAAAATGTGTACTATGAAAACTCCATCCAGTGGAGTTTTATTCTATTTTTTTAAGGGCAGGGAGGGGGGTGTTTAACCCCCTTGTATATGTAAGAAACTGACTTAACCTCAAACAGGGGAAAGCCAAAAGAAAGTCACCATGACATTTAACCAAACTCCAAAAACACAGATAAGAAAACAGTCTTAAGCCTTGGCTGGGGATATATTCGCCGCCTCTGTGCAGACATGGCTCCTGAGTCGTGGTGGTCCGGAGATGAGCACTCACAGGCTCTAACTTATTCGATGTCTCTTTAATTTTGCCCCTCAATGACACAACCACCCCGGTACCACAGTCATCACAAACAAAATGGAACACGTCTAGAGCTAACTTAGGAGTTAGCTGAAGTGGACTGATACTGGCCATTTTGAATCAGAAAGTTCTATCATCTAGATGCTGGGAATGAGCTATCCAAATAGCATCACATTTGTTGTCAGGGCATTACAAGATCTGTTCTGGAGTTTCACAAGGCTGTTGGTGATACGGTTATCCAGTCAATTACAACTATCATTAAAATTTATCCACCAACCGTGAAAGCTAATGATGGAGACATTGAAGAGTTCCATCCATGGCTTGAGTTGGAAATCGGTCAAACATGTAGCCAGGGCGCATTGATAGTTATTGACAATTGGAAATCAAAAGCTGGAATCTAAGAGGAAGGAGCAGTAATCCCTTTGCATTATGCCACGGTGGAGCTGGTTCCTCCAACCCCTCCTGAGACTCCTCCAGCTAGGCAGAGCCTGAAAAGAACAAGCCAAAACAAGCCAGTAGTGCTTTCAACCACTCACAGTTTTCAACCACTTTCATCCACTCACAGTTCAGGAAGCCCAGCCAAAAGGTTAGGGGACCACTGACGTGTAGACGTGGTTTTAGGTTGGTGAGATCAGAGACAAGCCAGGCTGTGTTGTTTGAAGATCAGTCTTTAACATCTTATATCTGGTTTATTACTGGCGTGTTCTTGGAGCATGTGTGACCAGACTGCTCTAATAAAATACACACTTCTAAAAAATAAGTAGACAAAATCATGTTTGTGATTGACAGGATAAAACTAAAATGTGTGCAGGGCTGAGCCCCGGTGGCGTAGTGGTAGTGCGTAGGGCTGTGACCCACTGGGACGGAGGTTCAATTCCAGCAGTGGGGCTGGGCCTCCTACTCCCACCGCGGGAGAGCAGTGATGCCCCCCCCAAAAAAAAAAAGTATAGTATCGGGCTGAGCCCCAGCGGCGTAGTGGTTGTGCACGGGACTGTGGCCCACTGGGATGGAGGTTCAATTCCAGCTCCACAGGAACAAAGGCTGGGCCTCCTACTCCCACCACCTGAGGGCAGTGATGCCCCCCCAAAAACAAAACAAAACAACAAAAAAAACTAAAATGTGTGCAACTGAAGATGTGTCAGCCCGTTTCAACATATTAATTCTATATGCAAACAAAACATGACTCTAACAATTGCACCTATGTAAATACCCACGCCTGAATCCTGTGATCCTGTCCACATCTTCCCTGCCCATGGAAGTTTGTGGGCCAGCCACTTCGTATCTTTATCTAGCCCCATTCGGGGTGTCCGATTTCTACCATTTTTGTCTACCCAGTGCTCAGAGGAGACAGGAATGTTCTTTGTTGTGAATAATCTTCTTCCAGTTGGAACCTTGTGAGTCTGCATCCATAAGCAAAGTCAAATCAGGAGAGGTAATATGCACCAATTCACAGGCTCAAAAGCCTTATCTTCATCTGGTTGCAGTCTGGTCAATTCAGGTAGCTGAGCCTCACCAGGGTGCCCATTGCCTGCCTCCCCTTCCAACTATGAGCTCCTTCACAAATTCTCAACGACCCTTGCCCCCTTGGCTAGGTCATGCCAGAGGCTCAGGTTTTGCACAACTTTTTAAACTTCAGACCAGCCAGCCTCCTCTTTCTCTCCTCTAATCCCTGTGAACCAGATCCATGAGTATCAGTGGCCAGATTCAGATGACTCCTGGCTGAAAGCACAGAATACCAGAAAGATGCTCATTTGTGTTTTATTGACTACGCCAAGGCATTGGACCCTGTGAATCATAACAAACTGTATCATCCTGGCAAGAAAGGGAGTTCCAGAACACTTCATTTGCTCCTGGGGAACTTGTATATGGATCAAGAGGCAGTTGTGCACATGAAACAAGGGCATGCTGCATGGTTTAAAGTCAAGGTGTGCATCCGGGTGTGCATCTCACCTTGTTTGTTCAATCTGTATGCAGAGCAAATCATCAGAGAAGCTGAATTGTATGAAGATGAACGAGGCATCAGGATTGGGAGAAGGCTCATTTATCACCTGCAATGTGTACATGACACACCTTGTTTGCTGAAAATGAACAGGGCTTGAAACACTTGATGAAGATCAAGGGTTGTGGCCTTCAGAAAGGATGACAGTTCAATTTAAGAAACCTAAAATCGGGCTGAGCCCCGGTGGCGTAAGTGGTTGAGTGCGGAACTGCAGCCCGCGGGCTTGGTGGTTCAAATCCAGCGGCGGCAGGGTAGCACCCACAACCACCAGAGGCAGTGATGCCCACAAAAACAAAAAGCAAACAAACAAACAAAATAAACCTAAAATCCTTCCAAGTGTACTAACAGGTGATCTCATACTAAATGGGAAAAAGGTTTAAGTTGCCCAGGATTTGGTCTTACTTGGATCTGAAATCAATGCTCATGGGAGCAACAGCAAGAGATGACAAGAGGCATTGCCTTGGGTCAGTCTGCTGCACACGATTTCTTTAGCGTATCGAAAAGCAAGGCTGTTACTTTGAGAACTAATGTGTGCCTGACCCAAACCATGTTTTCTTTTTTTTCCTTTCTTTCTTTTTTTTGGGGAGGCATCACTGCTCTCCGGTGGTGGGAGTAGGAGGCCCAGCCCCACTGCTGGAATTGAACCTCCGTCCCAGTGGGCCGCAGTCCCGCGCACAACGACTACGCCACCGGGGCTCAGCCCTTCATTTTTTTTTTTTAATCATGTTATTTTCAGTTGCCTCTTATGTGTGTGAATGTTGGACACGGAGTAAGAGAGACCGAAGAGTGGATGCATTTAAATTGTGCTCAAGAAGACTATTGAAATACTGGCTGAGCCCCGGTGGCGTAGTGGTTGTGCGCGGGACTGCGGCCCACTGGGTTGGAGGTTCAAATCCAGCCGCAAGGGTGGGCCTCCTACTCCCACCACCAGAGGGCAGTGATGCAAAAAAAAAAAAAAAGAATATTGAAATACTATGCTGAATAGACACAGAAGACATATGGCCAAAGTGCTCCATAGAGGCCAGGACGGGGAGACTTCACCTCCCATGCTCTGGGCAAGTTGCAGGCGAGACCAGGCCCTGGAGAAGAATGTCATGCCTGGTAAAATAGAGGGGCAATGAGAGAGAGGACGGCCCTCAAGGACATGGACGGACACCATCATGGCAGTCTTGGTCTCAAGCATAGGAACAATTGGGAGAAAGGAATGGGACTGGGCAGCGTGTCGTTCTGTGGGGTATTAGGTCACGCTGGGTTGGACCTGACTTGACACGGAGCAGCAACGGCAGCAGGCAGATGCGTAGACAACAGGCTTGCATTCACTTCTTCTCAGGCTGTTTTCCTTCAAGCTGTATTTCTCTTCTACGCTCAGAATTGGCCTCCTAGTCACCCTGTGCCGCTGTAGCAAAAATACCACAAATGGGTGGTTTAAAGATCAGAAATTCACTTTCTTAGTTTTAGAGGCTAGTTGTCTGATTCAGGCCATCAACATTGCACTGCGTCCACATTTCTGGATCTTCCTCCTGGGTATTTCTTGTGTTTCCTTGGTTTGTAACAGTGCCTGGGCTTTGTGTGTTGTGTAGTAGGCTCTCACCTCAAGGTCAGCAGTATGAAACCGCAGCCACTCCACAAGAGAAAGACAAGGCTTTCCATTCCCATAATGATTCTCTCTTGGAAACCCCCCTGGGTAGTGCCTATCCTATAAGGTCTCAATGAGTCAGAATCGGCTTGAAACCAGTGAGTTTCAGTTTTGGGTTTTTTTTTTTTTTTGTCTTGTGGATGGTTCCTCTAGTGATAGAACACCACTCAGAAAGGATTAGCTTTCAAAAAAATTTTAAAGGGCTGAGCCCCGGTGGCGTAGTGGTTGTGCGCGGGACTGCGGCCCACTGGGACGGAGGTTCAATTCCAGCAGTGGGGCTGGGCCTCCTACTCCCACCGCCGGAGAGCAGTGATGCCCCAAAATTAAAAAAAAATTAAAGAAAAATAAAGTTGGAAAAAAGAAAGCTGGAAAATGAGTTTAAATACAAAATCCATTGAGGTTCTGGTAACAGATAGGCTACCTAAAACAAAATATCACTGAACAATTAAAAGTAAAATGAAGGTCAAAGTTATAACAGAAAATGCTCACAAAGAGAATATAAAACAGGGCTGAGCTGCGGTGGCGTAGTGGTTGTGCGTGGGAGTGCGGCCCACTGAGACAGAGGTTCAATTCCAGCAGTGGGGCTGGGCCTCCTACTCCTACCACCTGAGGGCAGTGATGCCGAAAAAAAAAAAACCCAAAAACAACAACAACAATATAAAACAATGCAAAATTATTTTTACCCCTAGTTTAGTGCTCTAGTCACTTTAGACCTTTTACATTGTGACTACATTGGATGCTCACTTGAGTAGGGATCATGGATCAGTCATCTTTTATCGTAAATCATCAGTTATATAGTGGCTGAGTCCTGGTGGCACAGTGGTTGTGTGTGGGGACTGCGGCCCACAGGATTCACAGTTCAAATCCAGTAGCAGCTCTCAAAGAGCAAGGCTGGGCTTCCTACTCCCACCAGGGCAGTGACGCCACACACACACACACACACACACACACACACACAAAATCATCAGTTATATTCTCTCTTAGGTAGGGTTGTCTGATTAGAAAAACCAGTGATTGCATATATACAGACAGAGGTTTAGCTCAAGAAAATGCCTCTAACAGTTTTTGAGGTTGACAAGTGATATGACTTGTTGTGTTTTTTTTGGGGGGGCGGAGGCATCACTGCCCCTGGTGGTCGTGGGCACTACCCAGTGCTGCTCCTGAGAGCCGCTGCTGAATTTGAACCGCCAAGCCTGCGGGCTGCAGTCCCGCACTCAACCACTAATGCCACCGGGGCTCAGCCCATGACTTGTCTTTTTTTTTAATTTTTTTCAGGGGAGAACGCGAACACAGTTCCCCAGGACCACAAATTATGCAGTCGAGTTTCCCACATTTGGGAAAATCGCAGAGGTCAGCACATCCGGAGTGCAATGGATAAGCCTCGCCCTCAGAAAACCACCTTCGTGATCATGATATCTCCCCTGCCAGGTAAGTATAATCTTCTTATCCTTTTAACATTATCTTTCTCAACAAAAGTTTTTCTTTTTTGGGCATCACTCCTCTCCGGTGGTGGGAGTAGGAGGCCCAGCCCCACTGCTGGAATTGAACCTCTGTCCCAATGGGCTGCAGTCCCGCGCACAACCACTACACCACCGGGGCTCAGCCCAACAAAAGTTTTTCATTTGTCTTTTTTTTTTTTAATTTTTTTTTTGGTGGGGGGACATCGCTGCCTCTGGTGGTCGTGGGCGCTACCCAGTGCTGCTCCTGAGAGCTGCCGCTGGATTTGAACCGCCAACCCAGTGGGCCGCAGTCCCACACACAACCACTACGCCACCAGGGCTCAGCCCTTGTTTTTCATATGGATATCCAGGTATTCTTACAGTACTTGTTGAAAAGATTATCCTTTTTTTTGGGGGGGGGGGCGCGCATCGCTGCTCTCCGGTGGTGGGAGTAGGAGGCCCAGCCCCACTGCTGGAATTGAACCTCCATCCCAGTGGGCCGCAGTCCCATGCACAACCACTACGCCACTGGGGCTCAGCCCGAAAAGATTATCCTTTGTCCACTGAATTATCCTTATATTTGCAAGCTCAATTGACTATACTTGCATGGGTCTATTTTAGTATTTTTTTTTTTAGGCATCATTGCCCTCAGGTGGTGGGAGTAGGAGGCCCAGCCTTTGCTCCTGGGAGCCGGAATTGAACCTCCATCCCAGTGGGCCGCAGTCCCGCGCACAACCACTACGCCACCGGGACTTAGCCCCATTTTAGTATTATATATTTTATTTCACTGATCTATGAATATATCCTTTCACAAAACCCCACTGTCTTGATACTGTAGCTTTACCCTGTTTTGAAATCAAGTAATGTTTTTTTTTTTGGGGCATCACTGCTCTCGGTGGTGGGAGTAGGAGACCCAGCCCCACTGCTGGAATTGAACCTCCGTCCCAGTGAGCCGCAGTCCCGCGCACAACCACTACCCCACTGGGGCTCAGCCACAAGTAATGTTTTTAAATTTTATTATTATTTTTTCCAAATTGTTTGGCTTTTCTAATTCATTTGCCTTTTATATAAATTTTATAATCTACTTATCAACTCCCAAAAATGTTCTTTTGGTATTTGCTTGCGACTGCGTTGATTGTTTAGATCAATTTGGAAAGAGTATTTTAACAATATTAAGTTTTTCAATTCATGAGCATGGTATGTCTCTCTATTGATTTAAGTCTTCTTTAATTTTTTTTTTTTTTTTTTATGGCATCACTGCTCTCCCGCGGTGGGAGTAGGAGGCCCAGCCCCACTGCTGGAATTGAACCTCTGTCCCAGTGGGCCGCAGTCCCGCGCACAATCACTACGCCACCGGGGCTCAGCCCCCCCTTCTTTAATTTCTTATATCAGTGTTTTTTAGTTTTCAGCTTACCAAACCTGCACATACTTTGGTAGATTTAAACCTAAGTATTTCATTTTATTTAGTGTCATTGTGAATATATTGCTTTACATTTTTCAGTTTTCATTTGTGTCTTGATTATTGATTTTCGTACGTGACTTTTATCCTGCATCTTCATTGATAAAAGAAAATTCACCCTCATTAGGGCTATTTCTTCAAGTTTCCCTATCCTTTGTCTGGTCTGTTGGAGATTATTTGCTTTTTAGAGTTCCTGGTTAGTTTTTCGTTTTTTTGTGTGTGTGCCCTCACTGTCTTGGTGGGAGTAGGAGCCCAGCCTTGCTCCTGGAATGGTGCTGTTAGATTTGAACCGTCAGCCCTGTAGGCCGCAGTCCCGCACACAACCACTACGCCACCAGGACTTAGCCAGTTTTTCATATTTTGTACCCATATTTTCAGTTGTGAGGAAAAGGCCTCACTGGTCTTAATCTATGTTGGTCAGCAGTGAGCCTTATTATTTATTCTGATTTTTAAGTTCCCTCAAATTTGACTAGAAAGAGGCCATTGATGAAGACTCCTGTGTCCTTTTGACATGTCCCATCATTTTTTTGAGCCGTGTCATACTTTTGCATAAGATGTTCAAAATTCATCTTGCACCATTCCTGTCCCCATTCTGGAATCTCTCTCAGACACATTTGTTATTTCAATGGAGAATAGTATTTAGAAACCAAGATCTGTACAGGGGGTTTAGCTACTGTGGGAGTACTTACTTTTCCCACGTCCTTTCCTCAACAGTGCTTCTATAAATATATATACCGAAAAGCTGTTGGTTCAAAACTACTAGCTGCTTTGGAAGAGAGAGATGTGGCAGTCTGCTTCTATAAAGATTCATATCATTGGAAACCTGATGGGGCAATTGTCCTCTGTCCTCTAGAGTCACTGAGAGTCAGATGCATCATACATCTATCTATCTATCTATCTATCTATCTATCTATCTATCTATCTATATCTATACATATATATATATCCTTCTGCATATAGTGAAATCAAGGAGTTCCTATCAAGACCTCTATTGCAATACTGCAGGGAGTAATAAAAGAAAAATTTACAAGATGGTTGAAAACCTTTCCTAGCTTATTCTAGTTTTTTCCCATTCCATATATTTAATTCCCTTTTCCACAGAGAAACCTGTCATTATTTTCTTTGCTCAAGCCAACTGAATGCAATCAGTCTCCTATAGCTGCTGCCTCTCCCTTTTCCCTTCCCTGCTCCATCAGCCTCACCCTGCCTGGGCTCAGATACCACTGACTTAGCAAGGCCTCCTCCGCCCGCCCGCTCCCTACGCAGATGCCTGCCTTGCTTTCCTTCTTCCCCCAAGGGGAGAAGGGGAGATGGAAGGGGAGCAGGATTTTCTTTTTTAAAGTTGACATAAAGGTCCAGATTTAGATTTTCAGCTCCGCAGACTTATAATCCTACAATTTCATTTTTTTTTTTTTTTTTTTTTGTGGGCATCACTGCCTCTGGTGGTCGTGGGTGCTACCCAGCCCCCGCTGGATTTGAACTGCCAAGCCTGCGGGCTGCAGTTCCGCACTCAACCACTTACGCCACCAGGGCTCAGCCCCCTACAATTTCATTTAACCACATTCATCATTCAGCAGCTGTGATCCAGTGAAAGGGAAGTAGCTTCAAGTCCCCCAAATGCTGCATTTTTTCCTTTCTTTCAATACCAGGTCTAAGAAATTTGGTCTGGTCTCTGCAGGCCTTATGAACTTCTCTTTGATAATATATTTGATCTTGAGATGGAGATCTGTATTATCTTTTGTTGTTTTCATGTGCTGGAGACAATGTGAACTAGGTTTTTTGGTTAGTTGGACTATGTAATTAACTCAGTTCCTATTAATTCTCATTTCTGATAAACCAGGGCTAATTTAGAGTCAGCCACTTCATCGCCTCTCACTTTTTGTCTATTTCTATTCACCTGCCTGTCTTCCACTTCCCACTCAGTTTTCAATGAAACGACATTGCTGTGCTGCTCTCCCAGTAACTCTACTCTCTATTTCCTCTTTTTTTTTTTTTGGGGGGGGCATCACTGCCCTCAGGTGGTGGGAGTAGGAGGCCCAGCCTTTGCTCCTGGGAGCCAGAATTGAACCTCCATCCCAGTGGGCCGCAGTCCCGCGCACAACCACTACGCCACCGGGGCTCAGCCCCTCTTACAGCTCTTATAACATTCAATACATCATTTGTTTGTTTTTTGTTTGTTTGTTTGTTTGTTTGGGGGCATCACTGCTCTCTGGTGGTGGGCATTCAATACATCATTTGTATCAAGCATATTTATACAATGTTGCCATCTTCATTTCCACATCTTTCCTACTTGAGTCCTTGGTGTAAGCTCCTTTTTCCCACTCCTTTTTTTTTTTTGTTTTTTTTGTTTTTTGGGCATCACTGCACTCTGGTGGTCATGGGAGCTACTGTGTTAGTCTGGGTAGACTAGAGGAACAAATTTCATAGACACGCATATGGATATAAGGAAAATGTTTATATACAAAAGAAATAGGACATTAAGAAAGCATCCCAATCCGGTCCAGTACAAAGTTGTAAGTCCTATATTCACCCATATTCCCGATATCAACCTATAAAGTTTCCTTCTGACTCACGAAGTTGCAGAGTCTTGGCGCCAGCAGGGCTCTCCCCATGGCTCCTCGCGTCCAGGCCTCAGAGTCCATCAACAGCAGAAGCAACTCATCACTGCAGAGGTCTCCATGTGGCCGCCCCAGCTTCTCAGACGCTGCCATCTTGTCTTGTCCATGATTCATCGTCTCTCAGACTAACTCCCAACAGCTGGGGAAGATAGCTTCTCATCCTCACGAAGGAAATATCGCGAGATTTTCCAGATGTCTCAGGAGAGAGCCATGCCCACACAGAGGCCTCATTGGCTACTCAATGGCTATCTCCAGATTAACAGGCTAGACTCCACCCCTATATTTCAATCATAAAATTAACATAAGCAGATGACTGCAACAGCTTCCCAGCCCTTCTCCTGAGAGCCGATGCTGGATTTGAACTGCCAAGCCCGAGGGCTGCAGTCCCACACTCAACCACTTACACCACCAGGGCTCAGACCCCCACTCCTTTTTTTTTTTTTTTTTTTGGTTTTTGGGGTTTTTTTGGCATCACTGCTCTCCGGTGGTGGGAGTAGGAGGCCCAGCCCCACTGCTGGGATTGAACCTCCGTCCCAGTGGGCCGCAGTCCCACGCACAACCACTACGCCATCGAGGCTCAGCCCACACTCCTTTTTTTATAAGTCATTTTATTAGGGGCTTATACAACTCCCATCAGGAACCATGCATACATCAATTGTCTTTTTTTTTTTTTTTCAGGCATCACTGCCCTCAGGTGGTGGGAGTAGGAGGCCCAGCCTTTGCTCCTGGGAGCCGGAATTGAACCTCCATCCCAGTGGGCCGCAGTCCCGCGCACAACCACTACGCCACCGGGGCTCAGCCCCATCCATACATCAATTGTATGTAGGCCACATTTGCACACTTGTTGCCATCATCACTCTCAAAACATCCTCCCTCCACTTAGGTCTCCAGTATCAGCTCCCTATATTTTCCTTCCTTCCCCACTCCCCCTCCCCCATGAACCCTTAATAATTTACAAATTGTTATTACTTTTTCATATCGTACACTGTACAATGTATCCCTTCACTCATTTTCCCGTTGTCCATACCCCAGAGAGGAGGTTACATGTAGATCCCTGAAATTGGTTCCCCCTTTCTATTCCACCATCCCTCCACCCTCCCAGTATCACCCCTCTCATCACTGGTCCTGAAGGGATCGTCTATCTTAAATTCTTCATGTTTCTAACTCCAGTGTACATCCCCTGACCTAGCTGGATTTGTCTGGTAGAATTGGGATCATGATAGTGGGTGGGAGAGATTTTATTTCTTAACAGAACATTCATTCATTTTGATATTTTATAAACCAGGTGTCTCTGAGTGTTGCATATAGTTAAAGTTCTTGGCTCCTAACTACGAGGTCAGTAGTTTGAGTTCACGCAGCAGTACCTTGGAAGAAAGATCTGATCATCAATTTCTGAAAAAACAACCATGAAAAACCCTATGGAACACAGCTCTACTCTGACACACACGGGATCTCCATGAGTAATGATAGGAATTTCTAAAGTTAAATCATTTTGTTGGGGGCTCTTACAACTTTTTTTTTTTTTTTTTAGGCACCACTGCCCTCAGGTGGTGGGAGTAGGAGGCCCAACCTTTGCTCCTGTGAGCAGGAATTGAACCTCCAATCCAGTGGGCTGCAGTCCTGCGCACAACCACTACGCCACCAGGGCTCAGCCTCTTACAACTCTTATAGCAATCCATAAGTCAATCGTTCAAGCACATTTGCACACATGTTGCCATCATCATTTTCAAAGCATTTTCTTTCTACTTGAGCCCGTGGTATCAGCTTCTGTCCATGCCCCCCTCCCTTGATATGATTGTTTTAACACCTATGCCTAGTACAAAAATTTCAAAATAAGAAAAGAGTAATTAATATACTTTTTTCTTTCGGTCCCTTTACCATCCAGTCTTAATTATTATTAGTGCCTTTTAGATATTTCAGTATGCTCAGGCATACCAGTTTTTTGGTTTATCAGTTCATAAATATTTTTAAAGATTTACAATTGTAAAAGTTGAAGAAGGTATTTACAAAACCGCTCATTTTCTCTCCATGCATGTTAGATGTCATGTTTTTGTACCCCAGGGAGGAGGTTATATGTAGATTCTTTTTTGTTTGTTTGTTTGTTTGTTTGTTTGTTTTGTTTTGTTTTTTGGGGCATCACTGCCCTCTGGTGGGAGTGGGAGACCCAGCCTTGCTCCTGGAGAGCTGCTGGTGGATTTGAACCACCAAGCCAGTGGGCCGCAGTCTTGCACTCAACCACTTACGCCACCAGGGCTCAGCCCATATGTAGATTCATTTTTTTTTTGGGGGGGGGGAGGCATCACTGCTCTCCGGTGGTGGGAGTAAGAGAACCAGCCCCACTGCTGGAATTGAACCTCTGTCCCAGTGGGCCACAGTCCCGCGCACAACCACTATGCCACCAGGGCTCAGCCCCATATGTAGATTCTTATAATCAATTTCCCCTTTCTACTTCACCTTCCCACCACCATCCCGATATCACCACTCTCACCACTACTCCTGATAGATGAAGGGATCATCTATCTTGGATTCTCCTTGTTTCCGGTTCCTATCTATACCAGTGTACATCCTCTGGTCTGGCCAGACTTGTAACATAGAATTGGGATCATGGTAGTGGGGGGAGTGGTGAGGGGAGGGGAAGAAGCATTTAAGAATTAGAGGGAAGTTAGAGGATGTACCCTGGTATGGATAAGAGTCGGAAACGTGGGGAATCCATGATGGATGATCCCTTCAGGATCAGTGGTGAGAATCAGGATACTGGGAGGGTGGTTAGAAGGGTGGAGTAGCAAGGGGAAAACAATTGTAGGGATCTATATATAGGTAATGACAAAAGGGAAGTGGGTGAAGGAACACATCGGACAGTGCACAATATGACAAAATAGTGATAATTTGTAAATTATCAAGGGTTCATGAAGGAGGAGGAGCTGATACCAAGGGCTTAAGTAGACAGAAAATGTTTTGAGAATGATTAAGGCAATAAATGTACAAATGTGGTTTGCATACAATAGATGTGTGTAGGGGCTGAGCCCCGGTGGCGTAAGTGGTTGAGTGCGGGACTGTGACCCCCGGGCTTGGCGGTTCAAATCCAGCGGCGGGTAGCGCCCTCACAGCACTGGGTAGCGCCCACGACCACCAGAGGCAGTGATGCTCCCCCCCCAAAAAAAACAATAGATGTATGTATTGTGATAAGATGTATGTATTGTGTATTGTATGAGCCCCCAACAAAATGATTTTTAAAATAATAATAAATAAAAGACTAAAGAAGAACTGAAAAAGAAAATGATGATGGCAACAGGTGTACAAATATGCTTGAAACAGTTGATGTATGTATGGATCGTGATCAGAGTTGTATGAGCCCCCAAGAAAGTGATTTAAAACAAACAAAAAAACCTAACAACAATAACAAAGTCAAACAGGAAACTTCAAGCAAAAGGAAAGCAGAAAACATTCACAAGTAGAACGAATCCAACATTGGTGAAAAGAGTGATCGTGATTACATTGTAACCTACCTGCCATCCGCAAGAGTTCACTTTCCAATACCTTTTGCATGTTAGCAAAGCTATTCACATCCCTGCCTTAGGGTCAACGGGGATTCATGTGAGGCTGAATTCACCTGTCCTTCCCCTTAAAATGGGTCAAAAGGGAGGCCAAATAGTAAGATATTACATTGTGACTTAGCTATGCCTGCCATAATTGACTTTACCGTGCTCTCTATCTGGTAGCAAGGCAATTCACATCCCTCAACTGTGGTCAGAGGAAATTTAAATGGATTTTGGACTTCTGAGACCACAGAAGTCCAAGTCTGTGGACTTGTGAGACCACAGAAAGTTCCACCTTTCTGTCAAGGAGAGACAGGTGGTTTTGAACTGCTAGTTTTGCGGCTAGCAGTGCAATGTATAACCGCTACACCACCAGAGAGCTTCAGGTAATCTACAGATGTCTTTAAATCCACCCACAGGCTCTAGGTTAAATGTTTTGTTGTTGTTTTTTGGGGGGGGCATCACTGCCCTCTGGTGGTGGGAGTAGGAGGCCCAGCCTTTGCTCCTGTGGAGCTGCTGCTGGAATTGAACCTCCATCCCAGTGGGCTGCAGTCCCACGCACAACCACTACGCCACCGGGGCTCCGCTCTAGGTTAAATTTAAGATACACTGATGTATCGTTTTTTCATTCTTCTGAATTTTACACATTGAGAAATCAAGATGTAAAAGGGAAAAGGACCGGTTCAAAACTAAAACCTTCATAAATAGTTCCATCAAGAAAGCTATTATTATTATTATTATTATTTTCAATCATTTTATTAGGGGCTCATACATCGTTTTTCACAATATATAAATAAGCATACACATCGAGCACCCTCACATGTCCACTTCTATTATTGTTCTCCAATTTTTCCCTTAAGCCCCTAGTACCGGCTTTTCCGTTCCTTCCCCTCTTCCCCTGGCCTCTCCTCCCCTCCAACCCTAAATACTTTATACATTGTTATTGTTTTGTCATATCGTACACTGCCCGACCTCTCCCTCAACCCACTCCTTTGATGCCCATCCTTCAAATAAGAGCTTGTGTATATATCCTTGCTGTTGGTTCCCCCCCCTCCTTCTGTCCACCCTTCCAGTATCTCCAATCTAACCATTGGCCCGAAGGGGCCCATCCATCCTGGTTTCCCCACATCTCCAGCTCCCCTCTATGCCAGTGTGACTTCTCCAGTCCATCTGGATTTGCAAGGTAGAGTTGGGACCATGATGGTTGGGGGACAGGGAGGAAGGCTTCAGGAACCAGAGGAAACTTGTATGCCTCATCACTGCCTGGCTGCCCCCCGACTGGTCTGTCTCCTCCCTGTGTCTCCCCTGTAAGACCTACCAGTGGGCCTTAGGTCCCCACCCTGCTCTCCTCCTCCTATGTAATGATGTGATTCTTGTTCTTTGGTGCTCGATATCTGCTCCCTTCGGCCCCTCTTGATCACGCATGCTGGTGTGCTTCCTGCATGTGGACTTTGCTGTTTCTGTGCTGAATGGTGACTCGATTATCTTGAAGTCTTTGAGATTCCAGGCATTCAATCATTTGTTAGCTGGGTACCATCATTTCTTCTACTTTGTTTGTCTTTGCATCCATTTGTCATCAGCGATATCGGGAGTCAATTGGTCCATTGATTTTGATTTTTGTTCTTTGATACCTGATTGTTTCAGCATCTCATGATCGCACAGGTAAGTGATCTTTTTTTATGGTGGGTTTTGTTACTTCTGAGCTAGATGGCTGCTTGTTTGTGCTCAAGCCTTTAAGACCCCGGATGCTCTAGCTTTTGATAGCTGGGTCCTTCTGCTTTCTTCACCACCCTTGCTCATGCTCTTACAAGTCCTCAATTGGTACATTGGGGATGTGTGCACACAGTGATATATGTTTGTTTTGTTTTGGTTTTTTTCCACCCCATTTGATGTCTATTGCCTAGACACTTTCACCACCATCTGACCACACTGGCTGTTGTGCATCTTCTATGTGGCTGTGATCTCTTCTCAGGTAAATGGTCTAATGTTTATCTTCAGGCTTTCAAGACACTTGATATATCCTTTGATGGCTGGGCACCTTCAGCTTTCTTCACCACATTTTTTTGTGCACCCATTTTACTTCAGTGATCATGTTGGGCCATTGAGCCTCGAGGAATGCCAGATTCATAGAACAAAGCGTTCTTGCATTGAGGGAGCACCAGGGTGAGGGCCCAAGGTCCACCTGCTACCCTAATATTTGGCCTATAGATATGTTCTTAATTTTATTCCCAACTTATAATAGATAGTTGTATCTATGTACAGACATACCTATATTTAGACCTCTGTAAGTGTCCTTTGCCTTCTAGCTCTTTCCTCTATTAGTATTTTTCTTTGTAATAAATAATTGCCATATTTACCCCTGGACAAGTGCTCTAGAGGTAAGGTAATCTATATCAACATCTATATTTATATCATCTCTATATATTATGTATACCTATATCTCTATCTAATCAAAATCTTACATGTCCCCATTACACTTACAGATAATGTGATTACAAATTATTTGATCAGCTCTTATTTATTAAAACAAACTTTGAAAGAAAAAGAAAAAACTGGGTTTTTTGTGTGTGTGCGTTTGACACACTAGTATTGTTCCTAAAAAATTCACTACCCCAGAAAAGTGATACCTTATAGAAATTAGCAAGGTTAAGTTTTTGAGAGAGGTGTGTGTGTGTGTGTGTGTGTGTGTGTGTGTGTGTGTGTATACACTTCTTCCTGTATTCCCTCACTTAGGACTAGGTCTGTGTTGAGGGAGGACTTTATCCTGCTTCTTTCAAAGCTTTTTTCTTCTCTCTCTTTGAGTTCTTTGCATCTCTCTGGCTAAGCAGGGGGAGAACAGCTGTGTCTTCCTGAGGAGTGGTGGTCCCATGACTTTCTTTTTTTTTTTTTTTTGACTTTCTTAATTCCTAGCCTAAGCCCTCCCAGGCAGGCAAGGTCCTGCTGTCATTGACTTTCTATTTAACCACAAGTGAGAGGGGTTGGCAGATAGACCTGGCAGAATCAGAATGACAGAGCAGGCATTTTAAAATTCTGGTTTATTTGGTTTTGTTTTTCTTTTTACTAAGGATTCTGATGAATAACAGGTTAAGATTTTATCACTTGTCATCTTTTTTTTCTGGGGGGTGGGGGTGATCACTGCTCTCCGGTGGAATCTCCACCGGAATCTCCAATTCTGCTGGAATTGAACCTCCGTCCCAGTGGGCCGCAGTCCCACGCACAACCACTGCACCACCAGGGCTCAGCCCTCAATTGTCATCTTTAATCTAGAAACACCACCCACCACCACCGCCATTACCAAAAAAAAAAAACCCCTTTAACTCCTTATGTCTCTCATTTGAAAAGGGCCCCAGAGTTGCTTTCTTCCAGTCACAAACCCCTCTCCACACCAGGTCCCCTGTTTGGTTAACATCTACGCCTTTCTGAGATTTCCCGATCAGCTCCATGTCACAAAATGTATGGGACGCGCCATTGGCCCACATGCCACATCTTTGTTTATGTTCTAAGCCTCAAAGTGGTCTCCGAACTGAGGCGTTGGATGCCCCCACCTCCAGTCCACAACCCCCCTTCTTTTCTTTATCACGACCCCCCGACCTTGGGTGTCATGGAACCATGTGAGCCTCCATCTCCTCATGTGTGGGGTGCAAGTAAGGGATGACAGGGTTGTGGGGATGAACAGCATGTCTACGGGAGCTTCATAAACGTTAGAGTGGTAAGATTCCGGCTCCTGCTTCTAGAATCCTTCCTTGTGACATCAGAAATTCTAAGAATGAGATCTTCTCAGAACGAGTCTCCAGCAGCTGTTGGCAGAGTACGAGCCATGGAGCGGCGCTCTTAACCTGTCACCGGGGAGAGCCATCTGCTGCCAGGAGAACCGGCTTCTTCAGGGAGGCTCAGTGGTCTTCCAGCTGAGTCATCGAGCTTGTGCCATTTGCCAGATCACAACCATGAGGAACTTCAGAGCAGCCCAGGGTTTGCTGCTCCTGAAGAAGGAGATGGTGAGCAGGGTCTTCCTTGTGCACCCCAGGGGTGGGGCTGGTACTCGCCAGGCCCCGGTGGTGGAGTGGTCACCTGAGGTTTCTGGAGTGGGTAATACACCGTGGTTTTTTGCTTCCCACGCTGAAAGAATTCACGCTGAAGGACACTGTGGGATCTAAGTGGGTTTCTACGAAGGACAAGACCAGTGTCAGGTGTTAGCAGTCTCAAAAGGGTACACGCGAGTTCTGGCAAGCGTGCCAAGCAGGGCAGAAGCCGCGCTGGGGTTCACCACTTTGGGCAGGAACAAAAGAGCACCAACAGGTGCGGGGATGTGGGGGTGGGCGGATGTGGGAGACTAGAAGCCCAAGAACGCTAGAGGATAGGAGCATGTGGGCCCAGAGACCAAGAACGCTAGAGGATAGGAGCATGTGGGCCCAAAGACCAAGAACTCTAGAGGTTAGGAGCATGTGGGCCCAGAGACCAAGAACTCTAGAGGATAGGAGCATGTGGGCCCAGAGACCAAGAATATGTGGGCCTAGAGGCTGCGGACCTGCACAGTGGAGGGGGACCCTCACCCTCCACCTGCCTCTGACCAGGAGCAGAGTAAGAGAGTGAGCAAGAGGGCAAGAGGCTGTGAGCCCAAGTGCATGTGGGACCCCCTCCTCCAGCAGGCCAGGAGTGGGCCCTGGAAGAGCACTGACCTGCCACAAAAACAGAGCAACGTAACAGCAATAGCGAGGCCTTGCACAGCCAGGATATTTCAAACCTCTGGCTGGGGAGACATGGTTGGCGGTATTGGTTGACCCGATTGACTGATTTAAGCCCATCTGTGTGATGTACCTAAGGTGGGTGTGTCCAAGATACTGGTTCTACCTGGGCCTTACTGGGGGCTTGTGTCTGTGTGTGCTCATTTTGGGGTCTTCACAGATGTTCAATGGTTGCCTGCTTTCCCACCTCTTCTCTAGGGCCTTTGCAGGCATGGGAGGGTCAACCCCCCCCCACCCCCAAATCTAGCTACCTAACAGCTACATTGAAGTGCAAAGCCACCAGCTGCTCTGCATGAGAAAGACAGGACTTCCTACTCCTGTAAACAGTTACAGTGGAAAATCTTTTGAAAATGATGGCCACATATGTTTTTTTTTTCTGTTTTTTGGGCATCACTGCTCTCTGGTGGTGGGAGTAGGAGGTCCAGCCCCACTGCTGGAATTGAACCTCCGTCCCAGTGGGCTGCAGTCCCGCGCACAAGCACTACGCCACCGGGGCTCAGCCCAATGGCCACATATGTACAAATGTGCTTGACACAATGGATGGATGTCTGAATTGTGGTTAGAGCTGTAAGAGCCCCCAGTAAAATGATTTTTAAAAAGCCAAAACAAACAAACAAACAAACAAAAAAAACCTCCAAACCCTTACAGTCTTGGAAGCTCCCAGAAGCAGTTCTACCCTGCCCTTTAGGGCTGCTACCTGTTGGCATCCACTCACTAGCCATTGAGTCTGTTTGTTTGGGCATGTATTCATTGTCAGAATGTGGGAGGCTGGAAGTCTGTATTCAAGGTGCTAGCTGTAGGGGAAGGCTTCTTTTTTAATTACAAGGGGGGGAGGGGGTCCTTAACACTAATCTTTCCCTTGGTCTAGAAGTTTCCCAGCACAGGAATTCCAAGTCCAAATCTTATTGGATCCTCCCTCTCTCTGCTTGCTTCTCTCTCTGATTTAATGTCTTCTACTAGCCCTGGTGGTGTAGGGCTTCTATATCTTAGGCTGCTAACCTTAGGATGAGCAGCTTGAAACCTCCTGTAAAGGGTTAAACCATCTCAGCAGACACACAGGGGCAGTTCTACCCTGCCCTATGAGGTCATTTTAAATCAGAGTGTGTGAGGTCACAAAGTGAAGTCAATGAAGAAAGGTTCCTGAAGATACTTAATTCTAATCCTACCTCATTACCATAACAAATACAAGCAACTCCTCATTAACACTTGAAGGTTTTGCCTGCTGAGATGCCTTGTGAGAGTTGGATGTTGAATAAGACAGAAGAATCAATGCATTTGAGTTGTGGTGCTGGAGAAAGGACTATAAAGTGCTAGGGCTGAAAGAACTAAGCCATCTGTCTGGAAAGAAGGCAGGCCTGAATGCTCTTGAGAGGCCAGGAGGGCAAGGCAATTTGGCTAGACCTACGCTGGACATGTTTTCAGGAGAGCTCTGACGGTGGAGCAGGGCAGCCTGCTGGGAAAAGTGAAGGGTCAGCAGAAAAGAGGAAGGCCCTCAAGGAGATGGATGGGCACCGTGGGCTCGGGCAGAGGCACAGTGGTGAGGGTGGCGCAGGACTGGGCGGTGTTTGCTTCTGTTGTGTCGCTGTGGTTTGGAACCAACTCAATGGCGCCTGACACCAGGGATTCTCATTACCCTCATGACAGTTCACTCCCGCTTGGGACCATGACCACAGCTATATAGAGGCTAAGATCTCCCTCTAGGACATATCACACAGCGGCAGCAGCAATGCACTACTAGAAATGTTGGCCTAGTCAAATGGACACACACTGGGGGCTGGGGGGTGGCGTGGTGGGTGGTAGTTGCATACTCCACGGTCAATTTGGGACTTGAGAGGATTAAGAGTAAAGAGGTGGAGTCTAGTCTGTCAATCTGGTGATAGCCAATGAGGCCTCTGTGTGGGCGTGGGGTTCCCTTGGGAATTCCTGGATTTCCTCTCTACTGACAAAGGTGACTCCCTGCAAAAAGCCACATGGGGGCTGAGCCCCGGTGGCGTAGTGCTTGTGCGCGGGACTGCGGCCCACTGGGACGGAGGTTCAATTCCAGCAATGGGGCTGGGCCTCCTACTCCCACCACCGGAGAGCAGTGATGCCCAAAACAAAACAAAACAAAACAAAAAAACCAAGAAGCCACATGGACCTACCCTGATGCAACCAGACCTCTGGAGCCAGAGAAGCCACGTGGAGACCCGTGCCAGCACTGAGATGTGTACAATGCCACTGGATCCAGACGACTTCCAACCCACTGGCCTGTGATCTTCCTGCATTCGGCATCATTGCATGTGTTTCGTGAGTCAGAAGAGGACTTTATAGATTGGTGTCGGACATAGGGGCTAATATTGGACTTAAGGTCTTGATCTGGACTGGGCAGGGATGTTTTCTCAATAGTCAACTGATTTTGTATATAAAGCTCTTTTTTAAAAAAAAATTATTTTTGGGCTGAGCCCCGGTGGCGTAGTGGTTGTGCGTGGGATTGCAGCCCACTGGGATGGAGGTTCAAATCCAGCAGCAAGGCTGGGCCTCCTACTCCCACCACCGGTGAGCAGTGATGCCCCCAAAATTTAAAAAAATAAATAAATAAATAAAAATTAAAAAAAAAAAATTATTTTATTGGGGGCTCATACAACTCTTATCACAAGCCATTGTGTCAAGCACATTTTTGTATATTTGCTGTCGTCATCATTTTCAAAACATTTTCTTTTTACTTGAGCCCTTGATATCAGCTTCTCATTTTTCCCCTCCCCCATGAGTCCTTGATAATTTATAAATTTTTGTTATTCTGTCATGTTTTACATTGTTCAGTATCTCCCTTCACCCACTTCTCTGTTGTCCGTGCCCCAGGAAGGGGGTTATATGTAGATCCTTATAATCAGTTACCCCTTTCTACCACACCTTCCCTCCACCCTCTTGGTATTGCCACTCTCACCTCTGGTCTTGAAGGAATTATCTGTCCTGGATTCCCTGTGTTTCCAGTTCCTATCTGTCTAGCTGGATTTGTAAGGTAGAATTGGGGTCATGATAGTGGAAGGTGGTGGTGGAAGGAAGCATTTAGGATCTAGAGGACAGCTGTTTCATCATTGCTACACTACGCACTCCCCACAACCCTTTTGTAAGGGGATGTCCAGTTGCCTTCCGATGGGCTTTGGGTCTCCACTCTACGCTCCCCCTCATTTACAATAATATGAGTTTTTGTTCTTTGGTGCCTGATACCTGATCCCATTGACACCTTGTGATCACACAGGCTAGCATGTTTCTTCCATGTGGGTTTTGTTGCTTCTGCACTAGATGGCTGCTTGTTTATCTTCTAGTCTTTAAGACCCCAGATGCTATATCTTTTGATAGCAGGACACCATCGGCTTTCTTCACCACATTTGCTAATGCACCTGCATTGTCTTCAGCAATTGTGTCAGGAAGGTGATAGAGCTCTTTCTTATACACATCTGAGTGTTTATGGCTTTGTTTCTCTAGTCCACCCACACTCACACAGTAAGGGACACATTTTAATACAAGACAAGTAGTATCAACAGTCTTGGGAGGCAAAAGCAGAAGGTTGGACCTGTATCTTGAGGAAGAAACAGTTGAAGTGGGGACCTCAGACACCTGATGGTCACTCCTCACTCCCTGTGCCCTTTGGAGTCTAAAGGAAAGCCTAAAGGAAAGAATGTCAGATGAAGTTTCAGAAGAACTGGATTCTAACCCGGACAAGTCTTTGCCACCTTCTGAGCCCCTGATCCCTAGTCTGTATGCAGCCATAGTGCTATCATAAGAGAGCACCAGAACATCGAGGTAAGGTTTAAGCTTATGGGCTCTAAAGCTGAGCCGCCTGGGTTCAAGTTTCTGTCACTTAGTTTTGTGTCTCTAGGTAAGTCAGTTACTTAATTTTCTATGCTTTTGTTTTGTGCTCTGCTGAAAGATGATGATAATATTGGTACTTACTAAACAGTTTTATTGTTGTGGCTTAAATGAGTTAATATATGTGAAAGGCATACTTATCTGGCAGGGGAGATACCATGCTCGAGAAGATGTTTTTCCCAGGGCGAGGCTTATCCATTGCATTTTGGATGTGCTGACCCCTGCGATTTCCCCAAATGTGGGAAACTCAACTGCATAATGTGTGGTAGTGGGGGACTGTGTTCACGCTCTCCTCTAGGGGAAAAAAAAGAATACATGTGACAGGTTTATTTAGAATAACACTTGACATTGGTAAATTGCATGCAATAGGTATTTTAAGAAAGTGCTTTCCTCTGAATTTCCTTTAAAAAGATATAGAACATTACAATTAACAGTAAAGCTCTGCCCGTGCCTTCCTGTACCTGTCTCTGCTTTGCCTCACTTTCCTGAGGTTAGTGTGTCCTCTTCCTATCTCTATTCTTCCCCCCTCATTTCATTACATATGCATATCCTTAACCAGCATATAATATGTGGTACCTAAAAAAAAGAAGGGGCATCATCATGAAGAAATCACTGAAGATGGGGAGGAAAGTAAAAAAAGAACCACTGAAGATATGGGTGCTATAGCAAAGTGTGATGAGGAAACTAAATGGTGCCCAGCCATCGGAAAGAATAGCATCAGGGGTCTTAAAGGGTTGCTCTCAAGCAAACAGCCATCTCAGTGAAGCACCAACTAATAGAAGAAGCACACCAGCCTGTTCCACATATTATTATTATTGTTAACTAATACAATCCAAATCTAAAAGAGGGAAGGGCATCAGAGCTTGCAATGTGAACACCTGGTTTCCAGAAGGCCATGGATGACAATGGAAACCCAAGACCCACTTCCAGGGTCCACACATGGATGAAGCCTCTGAGAAAGCCTCGCGGATCTTAGTTGAGAGATGTGAATAGCCTGTCATCAGACAGAGAGCATTGTAAAGTGGCAGACATAGTTCCAAATGTAATGCCACTTGCTCTTTCTCTCTAGACCCATTTTAAAGCTTTTTCAATTTAATAAAATGAAGGGGAAATACATGTGGATATCAAGCCCCTGGTGAATTCCTTCTGACTGTGGACCCAGGTTACAAATAACCTTGGTTGCACTGGAGAGGGGATGGTTGCAGATACAGCTAGGTTAAAATTTAGCACCTCATCACTTGATCTTCCTTATGACCCATTTAAATTTATTCTGGTTTTTAATCTTTTCTTCTTTTTTAGAAATCATTTTATTGGGGACTCATTCTGCTTTAATTTCTTTTTTTTTCATTCTTTAATTTCAATCATGGTTGTATCTCTTTTACTTTGTTGTTCTTATTAGTTGTTTGTTTGTTGGATGTTTTCTCTCTATGAAATCCAGGACAGGTAAATCTGTAGCGACAGTAACTGGATCCATGGTTCCTTGGAGGAACGGCAGGAGGTGCTGGGGGGAAATGGAGTGCTAATGACGAGGACAAGAATGAAGAAAGTGTTTCAGAATTCACTGTGATCGTGATTGTACAGCTCCTACTGATGTGATGCAGCCAATGAATTGTATGATGCATGAATGACATTCTAATAAAACTCTTGGAAAGGGGAAGAAAACCCATTGCATTTCACTTTTTTTTCTCATGCAAAGTGATGTTTGCTTCTTATCCAGCTTCATGCATGATCACAGTACCAAGTTCAGTACTGTGACCAGATTACCATGTGTTGGTCCCCTTCCCTACTTACAGATTCTTAGATTTCTCTCAGCCTTTCACGGTTACAAGCAAAGCTGTCATGATCAGCCTGATGGCTGTTTCCTCAGATATAGTGTGAGCATTTCTTTAATGTGTCTCTGTCAAGTGTATACAATTCCTTGCTGGTAAAGCCTACTTTTCAGGTTGCCTACTGAGTTGATGCAGTGCCCTAACTTATGCAAATGGATCATGTCTGCAGCTGCTAATGGAAAGGTTGAAGGTCTCAGTTGACAGGGAAGCCCCTTAAAAGAAAGGCCCTGATGTCTATTTCCAAATAAACAGCCATCAACAACCCTATAGAACTTAGGAACAAAAAGACACATAACCCAATCCTCAAATGGGCAAATAGCGTGAATAAACATTTAGCCAAAGGGGACATTCAAGTAGCCACCAATCAGGAAAAGATGCTCAGTATCTTTAGCTATTTGAGGGATGCAAATGAAAGCCACAATGAGATATACAATTTTAGTCCCACTAGAAAGCTGTTGCTGTTAGCAGCCTTTGAGTCAGTTCTGAAGGAAATACTTCCAGGGCTTCTGCCAACCTGACACTAGTGCTCTGTCTGAGCTCATTGTTGCAGCAACTGTGTGCCTCCATCCCCTTGAGGGTCCGTCTCTCTGTTTGTTTGTTTTTTTTTGTGGGCATCACTGCCTATGGTGGTCGTGGGCGCTACCCAGCCACTGCTGGATTTGAACCTCCAAGCCTGCGGGCTGCAGTTCCGCACTCAACCTCTTATGCCACCGGGGCTCAGCCCAAGGGTCCTTTCTCTCTTTGCTGACCTTCCACTTGACGAAATTGGATGTTCTTCTCCAGAGACTGGTCTCTCTGGATAACATACGCAAAGTCTATCTCTGAGACAAAGTCTTGACTTCCCTGCTTGTAAGCTGCATGCTAGCTATACTTTAAAAAAAAGAAAATAAATAACATATGTTTGGTGGGCATGTGGGGGAATGGGACTCTTATCCATGGCTGGAATGCAAAATGGTATAGCTGTTACGGAAAACATGTGGCAGTTCCTCAAAAATCTAAACATGGAATTCTAATATGGGCCTATGTTTATACCCAAAGACTGGAAAGCAGAGACTCCAACAAGCACTGACACACCAGTGTTTACTGCAGCACAGTTCACAGTGTCCAAAATGCCCACCAACAGATGGACGAGGAAACAAAGCATAGTACAGACAGACAATGCAATACTAGGACAGCAGGCATGGTACATCTACAGTGTGGGTGAAGCTGCAGGAAAGGACAGGTGGAGTATCATCTCACTTATGTAAAAAGACAAAGGCAGAGAGAGAGAGTGTGTGAAGTCTATTCGTGGTTGCTAGAGACAGGAAAAAGGTTCCTGGTGGTACAGCGGGTTCAGTATTGGGCTGCTGTTTGGATCATTTAGGATCTTGGTGTCATGGAACAGTCCGTTAATTGGCCCAGTACCATCTTTTGTGCTTTTCTTCTCCTTCCTATGACAGTATTGATGGTTGAAACCCACCAGCTGCTCTGTGGGAAGATGCTGTCCATTCCTGAAGATGCACCCTCTCAGAAACCCTATCGAGCAGTGAGGCTCTGTCCTCTAGCATGGTTGTGGGTCATAATTAACAGGACAGCAGCAGCAGTGGGTTTGGTTTTGAGGGCAGGAAGAAGGGGGAAGGGGAATTATTAATGATGGAAATAGAGCATCGATTAGGGGTAAGGTGACCCAGCTGATTATTGCAGTGGCAATATATTGTACACTTTGTCAAAGTAAATTGACAAAAGTTGTGTGAAAGATACATGCACAACAATGACACATGTCCAGAAATGAATAGCTGCTAAGCTTGCGTATTTATAACTACAGACCTCATGGGATTTGCTTTTTTGTTTGTTTGTTTGTTTTGTTAGGATCATGATATCGTGGAACCTCCAGTTAATTGGCCCAATAACATCTTTTGTGCTTGTGTTCTATTTCCTATCACATTATTCTACGAAACCACATCACTGTGACACTAAGATAATCAGTATTTATTCCCTAATATCATCTAAGTCATGTTCAGTTTCCTTATTTCTCTCAAATGTATTTTATTTTATTTTATTTTATTTTTATTTATTTATTTTTTTTTTAGGCATCACTGCCCTCAGGTGGTGGGAGTAGGAGGCCCAGCCTTTGCTCCTGGGAGCTGGAATTGAACCTTCATCCCAGTGGGCCGCAGTCCCGCGCACAACCACTACGCCACCGGGGCTCAGCCCTCTTTCAAATGTATTTTATAGCTAGGTTCTGAATAAGATCTTATGACAGTCATATTTTGCATTTGCTTATAGTCTCTTGTATATTTCATTTTTTAGAAAAATCATTTTATTGGGGGCTTGTACAACTCTTATCACAATCCATATAATCCATGGTGTCAAGCACATTTGTACATTCATTTCCCTTATCATTCTCAAAACATTTGCTTTCTACTTGAGCCCTTGGTACCAGCTCCTCATTTTCCCCTCCCTCCCACTCCCCCCTTTCATGAACCCTTGATAATTTATAAATTATTATTCTTTCTTCATGTCTTACACTGTCCGACATCGCCTTTCACCCACTTTTCTGTTGTTCACACCCAAGGGAGGAATCTATATGTAGATCCTTGTAATCGGTTTCCCCTTTCTACACCACGTTCCCACCACCCTCTTGGTATCACCACTCTCACCACTGACCCTGAAGGATTCATCTGTCCTGGGTTCCCTGGGTTCCCAGTTCCTATCTGTACCAATGTACATCCTCTGGTCTAGCTGGATTTGTAAGGTAGAATTGGAATCATAGTAGGTGGGGGGGGGTGGAGTGGGGAGGAAACATTTAGGTACTAGAGGAAAGTTGTATATTTCATCGTTGTCATACTGCATCCTGACTGACATCTCTCTTTCTTGAGACCCTTCTGTAAGGGGATGTCCAGTTGCCTACAGATGGGTCTTGAGTCTCCAATCTGTGTTCATCCTCATTCACAATGATTTGATTGGAGTGCCTCTGCAATGTGGTCTCTCTTACTTCTGAGCTAGATGGCTGCTTGGTTATCTTCAAGCCTGTAAGACCCCAGACACCATATCTTTTTTTTTGTGGGGCGGGGGGGCATCACTGCTCTCCGGTGGTGGGAGTAGGAGGCCCAGCCCCACTGCTGGGATTGAACCTCCGTCCCAGTGGGCCGCAGTCCCGCGCACAACCACTACGCCACCGGGGCTCAGCCCCTTGCATCTTTCTTAAATCTAGAACAGCACTCACTTTTTTTTAATGTCTCGTGAAACTGACTTTGTTTGTTTGTTTATTTTTTGGCATCACTGCCCTCAGGTGGGGGAAGTAGGAGGCCCAGCCTTTGCTCCGTGGAGCTGGAATCGAACCTCCATCCCAGTGGGCCGCAGTCCCGTGCACAACCACTACGCCACCGGGGCTCAGCCTGAAACTGACTTTTTGAAGAAACTGTATTAGTCAATTTGTAGGTTGCTCCACACTATGCATTTGTCCATTACTTTCTCATGGTGGTATTTACCTTGCTTCCCTATCTCGTGTGTTTACTTGGCAGGTAGACATACGCTGTGCTTACTTCCAAGTTCATGTTGGGATAAACCACCCCCCACTCCCACCCCCCGCCTGCCATTGAGTCAGTTCTGACTCACAGCGATGCTTTGGGCTTCTGAGACTATAAATCTTTATCAGAGCAAGATAGCCTCATTTTCCTGAGAAGGGCCCAGTGGGTTTGAACCTCCAACCTGTATGTTAGCAGTTCAATACGTACCTGACAGCACCATCATGAATCCTTTCGTAGCGCAGTGCCTGGGCACTGACTGGAACTGCCCTGGTGTGTAACTCCCAGGAATGGAAGGTCTGGTCTTTCTCCCGGGGAGCAGATGGTGGTTTTGAAGCCCTTCACCTGAAACTAGTGGTATGCTGGTAAAAATGGAACAGCCAGCTCTTGGACACAGCATTGCCCCTGTTTGCCATAATTGCTGATTTCTGGGGTGTCAATGTCAAGCTCAAGCTTCAGTGTGATTCCAATCGACTAGAAAGCTTCCTGAGAGTGTAAACTTCACTCCAGCACACCCCTGCATTTAACCCTGTGAAGCTTCACCTAGCTCAGCATATGATTTCTAATGGCCTTGTTGGCTTTATCTCCACAGGGGCTGTACCAGCTCACCAAGGATATCATTGTGATGATCCGAGTGTGTAAGATGTTCCGCCGAAGCCTCGGGGGATTCCGGGAATATCAAATCATTGAGACTGGTCACAGAAAACACCCCATATTTTCCTTCTGGGATGTAAGTAGCTGGCATCTGCAGGATTATAAGGGTCTGAGGGGAGGGGGCAGGGAGCAGGGTATGTGTCCAAAAATAGCACCCCACTTCCTAGTCCAAGCTCTAAATCAACTTAGAAAATAAAGGATGAACAGATGATGGACCCAACTGTCACTTTTAATAATCATAAGGCTGGCGCCAGAAAAAGTGCCTATGTCATCCGGCAAGAATACTGGATCTTCGAATTTAGACAGCCTTAATCACCTAGAGGAGCTGTGGGAGTATAGGGGTGACGCATTGGTCTTCGATCTGCATGCTCCGGAGTGCAAAACCACCAGCAGGTCCCCGTGAGAAAGTCTAGGCTTTCTGCTCTCTCCCTGTGGGAAAGAAGAGTAGGAGCAGGGAAGAAGCGCTTTCCAGGCTCTCCTTCCAGCCAGAAAAGATCCAGGAGTCCTGTGTCTTCACATGACAGGGTTGGATTGATTCATCCCTAGAATCTTGTACATCCACCCCCTCTGACTATACTTTAGGCATGGACTATGGAAACAGAAACTGTGGGTTTGGAGGCCAGCTGCAACATTGACTGGGTGTGTGATGCCTGGAAGGAGGGAGTCCTGGGGCGCAGTGGTTAAGTGCTCTGCCAGCCATTGTTTAAACTCAGCTCCGTGGGAGGAAGATGTGACCGTCTACCTCCAGGAAGACTGACAGAGCGTGGGGTCAGACCGTATGGGACAGTCCGACTCTGTCTTACAGGCTCATGGGAGTGGAAATCAACTCCATGCCGCTGTGTCGGTTGGTAGCTGGGCAAGTCCTTTGGCTCCATTCAAATTCAAGACAGGGCTTTCTAACTGTTTTGTCCTGGTGGAGAAGGAGGATGCATGGTACCTGCCTCATTCTTTGCATTCATAAAAACGGGAGGTCTAGGGCTGAGCCCCGGTGGCGCAGTGGTTGTGTGCGGGACTGCGGTCCACAGGGTTGGCAGTTCAAATCCAGCAGCAGTTCTCCAGGAGCAAAGCTGGGCCTCCTACTCCCACCAAGGCAGTGATGCCCACAAAAACAAAACAAAACAAAAACAAAAACGGGAGGTCTAGGGGCGGTGTGAACAGTTAAGGGCCCTGCTCCTGTCTAAAGGTTCATGATTTGAAGCCACGTAGAGAAGTCACAGAAGACAGGTCTGGTGATCTGCTTCCCAAAGGTCACAGCATTGAAAACCCGAGGAAGCAGTTGGTCCTCTGTACTCCTGGGGGCTGCCAGGACATCCACCAACAGCAAACAGTGGCTGCCTGAAGTCATTGGGTCTTCCTTTTAGTTCCTTTTCTTCTACACTTTCCTGTGTGTTTCTTCTTTCCTCTCCTTCCTTCGTTTTCCCTGTATTCACCTTTCCCTCGACCTTCACCCTGTGCTTCTGACGTTTCAGTAGTATGCCTCTGGGGCTGTCTATGGTCCCAGGGTGGAGCTGGGCCTTTCACTTTTTAAAATTATCTTTTTTTGGTTTTTTGTTTTTGTTTTTTTTGGGCATCACTGCCCTCTGGTGGTGGGAGGAGGAGGCCCAGCCTTTGCTCTTGTGGAGCTGGAATTGAACCTCCATCCCAGTGGGCCGCAGTCCTGCGCACAACTACTATGCCCCTAGGGCTCAGCCCTTTTAAATCATTTTATTGAGAGCTCTTACAGCTCCCCTAAGACTCCGTACATCAGTTGCTTGTACATTTGTACATACTTTGCCATCATCATGTTGTAAACATTGACTTTCTATTTGAGCCCTGGGTATCCGCCCCCTCCCCACCCATCCCCCAGGATCCCTTTAAGCAGAGGTAGAGATGAGAGGACCAGTAGGGGGAAGTTTCCCAGGGCACTCCAGAAGAGTTCAGGATGCAAATCCTGGGGGCCCATCTTGCTGATTCTCTTTTCTCCCCCTTCCTCTTTTTCAGAAAAAGAAGCAGGGCCGGATCACATTCGACACCATGGCCTTCGTGGCCGAGGAGGTATGGCCTTCCTGTTGGGGAGTGTTCTGTCTGCATCGTGGCTTGGAAGAAGCACTGGGAGAATTGGTTTCAGGCCAGCTTCTGCCACCAATCAATCCAGTGTGTCCCCCTGAGCGAGCCACTGAGTTTCCTTACCTAGAGATGACCTGATCTCAGCTCCCTGTTTCAGCTCTGGCATTCTAAGCCTGAGACCGCCTCTAAGCCAGCTGTCATTTTATAGCTGAGCAGAGCCAGCGGGAGAGCGCCTGGATTTGGGCCCTTGGGGAAAAGATGGCGGGAAGTCAGAGGGTGAAAGAGCTACACTACACACTATACTACACTGCGCACACACACCCCTTCAATAAATAAAGATAGATATAAATAAGTTAGTATACCCCAGAACAAAAATTATACCAATGTGAATGGGTGAGAGGAAGGCGGTACATGCATGAAGTGGAAAGCCAAAGTCCGTCAGTGGACAACTGGACATCCCCTGACAGAAGGGTCACAGGAAGAGATAAGCCATTCAGGGCGCAGTTTGGCACCATTGAGACATATAACTTTCCGCTAATTCTTTAATGCTTCCCGCTCTCCCCCCACTCTCATGACCCCAATTCTACCTTACAACCCTGATTAGACGAGAACATGTACACTGCTACAGACAAGAGTCTGCAACGCGGAATCTAGGACAGATAAATCCCTCGGGGCCAACAATGAGAATAGAGATACCAGGAGAGTAAGGGTAAGGTTTGGGAGAAAGGGGGAATCAATTACAAGACTCAACATATAGCCCCCCCCCCCCTCAGGGGCATGAACAACAGAAAAGTGGGTGAAGGGAGACAGCGGACAATGTAAGATATGAAAATAATAACATAATTTTTCAAGGGTTCATGAGGGAGGGAGAAGAGCTGATACCAAGCACTCAAGTAGAAAGAAAATGCTTTGAAAATGATGATGGCAACATGTACAAATGTGCTTGGAACAGTGGACATATGTGTGGATTGTGATAAAAGCTGTAAGAGCCCCTGTGATAGTTACGGTTTGTTGTACCATCTGGCCAACGAACACAAGTGGGATTAATTGAAGGGCAGAGAGATAAATGACTTGGAGAGGTAAATCACTCCCAAAGCCTCACCTGTCTGGTCTCCTGCTCTCTGATGGTCAGACCAGTGTGTGGCTGCTTTAGCCAGTTCCCTGCTTCAGCGGGCAAGTGTCACTTCCTGTGAGACATCCCTGAGGAGAAGCCACATGGACCTATCCTGATGCAGCCCTGGGTGCTGGAGCCGCCGCATGGAGACCCCAGCCAGCGCTGAGATGCTGACACGCTCGCTGATCTGGCTTTCCTCCTGCGGTCGGCATCATTGCGTGTGTTTTGTGAGTTTGAGGAGGACTTTGTAGCTTGATGTCATACATATGGGCTAATGTTGCGCTTATGGACTTAGGCTGGACTGGGTTGGGATGCTTAATGTACAATTACTCTTTATGTAAAACTCTCTTTTAAAATATGAGTGTTTATGAATTTTGTTTCTCTAGTCTACTCAGACTAACTCAGACCCCAATAAAAGTATTTGTTTTTAAAGAAAAAGAGACAAGAAGCAATTATGCCCAATGCTATTGGCTAATTCTGGTGGAGGTAGGATTATGGACAGTCACTATTATTCTTGATCCTGTGCTGCCTGCCTGAGACTGTCAGGTAGGAGAGAAGGGAAAATTCCATAAAGCAAGTCCAGGAAGTCTCCAGGGCCCCTGTGGGAATTGCGCTTCCTACCCCACCCCTCTCCTCCCTGCCTTCAGGTGAGTTTGTTTGTTTGTTTGTTTGTTTGTTTTGTTTTTAGTTCCTCTGGTTGGCTTAGCAGCCGTTGTGAAATAACTTCACCTAACCTTTAGGGAGCTAATTAGGAGAGAAGGTGATAAAACTTAACCTGAGAGCTAAATAACAGTTCTATTGGAATTCAGAAATGGGAGTCTCTAAGGGTTGGGATGTTTCAAAAAATTTCCTGAAGGAATTAAGGCCTCATGGGGACCCAAAAGATCACTTTGGCTTCTGGAGGCTGCAGACGTCTGTGTTTTGTCATAAGTCAACCCTGTGTCATAAACCGCGGGTAACGGATAGCAAGATGGAACTGGAAAAGTAGAAAGAGTGGATTGAACTCAGGTCATCAAACCAGCACCCACTTCTATAGCTCTGGCTCTGTGCCTGGCATAGATCAAGTCTGTTATCCCCTGGTGGCACAACAGTTACGCAATCAGCCACTAACTGGAAGGCTATTGGCTCAAACTAACCCAGCCACTCTGGGAGAAAGACCTGCTTCTATAAAGATGCCAGCCAAAAAACCCCCTGATGAGACAGTTCTCCTCTGTCACTTGGGGCTCTGTTCTGGAGAAATAAAAAAGGTAAAAAGAGCCTTTATTATGCTTCTGTACGGTAGTTTTGGACAGAGTGTCTGGTGAAGAATCCAGTAAGCAGGGACTGTGGCCGAAACAGCAGAGATAACAATTTGGTAAGGTACTCACTGTGGACGTGGCAGATGGCAGCTGAGGGGTCCTGGTCAGAGGGAAGGAAGAGTGGAGAGAGATGGCACTCACCTAAGAGCAGACAGGCCCTGTCAGGATGCCTCGACTCCTCCTGGGTTTCGGGCACCAAATGTAAGGTAGTTTTGGTGACAGAAAAAAAGAAAGAAGGCAAGGGCAGAAAAAATAGCTTTGAAGGTTTATTTTTGAGCTCCCAGGCGAGGTTCACGGGTCCCCTAGGGAACCAAGAGTCACGCTGCCCGGGAGGGAGGGGAGTACAGAGAAAGAATGGGAGTGCTTCCAGACGGGGTTCACAGGCGTAGCTGGAGCATGGTTAGAACTTGGATACCAAACAAAGCTTCAATATACACATTTGAGGTCAATAATAATCTGCAAGCAAGTGTTTATTGGCATCAAAGAAAAGCCCTTGATAAAGAATGTTATAGGGCTGAGCCCCGGTGGCGTAAGTGGTTGAGTGTGGGACTGTGGCCCACTGGCTTGGCGGTTCAAATCCAGCGGCGGCTCTCAGGAGCAGTGCTGGGTAGCTCCTACGACCATCAGAGGACAGTGATGCTCCCCCCCCAAAAAAAAAAAAAAAAAAGAATGTCATACTGGAGTTTGGTCTCTGTTCTTTGCTTTGTAGATTATATATATATATTTTTAAGGCATCACTGCCCTCAGGTGGTGGGAGTAGGAGGCCTAGCCTTTGCTCCTGGGAGCCGGAATTGAACCTCCATCCCAGTGGGCCGCAGTCCCGCGCACAACCACTACGCCACCGGGGCTCAGCCCTGTAGATTATATTTTTGCAGCACCTACTTTTTTTTTTTTTGGTGGGCATCACTGCCCTGGTGGGAGTAGGAGGCCCAGCCTTGCTCCTGGAGAGCTGCTGCTGGATTTGAACCGCCAAGCCAGTGGGCCGCAGTCCCACGCAAAACCACTACACCACCAGGGCTCAGCCCCCAGCACCTGGCTTTTTAGATAATGTTACTTATCAAATAAAAAAAAAATACAACCAGTCACATTCCCAAATTTGTGTATGAATAAAAAGAAAGGACACAGTCAGTTCTTTGCTACACGCCTGAGCAAGCTGTAGCCCTCTGCTTTCTTTCATTCCATGTGCTTCTCGTTCCTCTACATATCCGTTCATTTATAACATTTGACACCCGAACCTCAGACCTGAAGGGATAATAGAAGAACTCACAGAATCAAGGTGGTAAAGTTATGTGAATACTGCAGTTGACCTTGGCAAAAGGCAGTGTCATGGGAAATTCTGTATCTACAGAAGAACAATATATTGAAGTTTTGAAAGCTTTTTTTTTAAGGGGGGGGGCATCACTGGCCTCAGGTGGTGGGAGTAGGAGGCCCAGCCTTTGCTCCGTGGAGCTGGAATCGAACCTCCATCCCAGTGGGCTGCAGTCCCGCGCACAACCACTACGCCACCGGGGCTCAGCCAAAAGCTATTTTAAAGATAACAGGAGTAAAAGTTCCATCTCAAACTTTTTTGTTTGTTTGTTTTTTTGTGGGCATCACTGCACTCCTATGGTGGGAGTAGGAGGCCCAGCCCCACTGCTGGAATTGAACCTCCGTCCCAGTGGGCCGCACTCCCGCGCACAACCACTACGCCACCGAGGCTCAGTCCCCATCTCAAACTTTTAAGAAACTTTTTGCTTATGTACATAAACATTGCTGAAAACAAGAGTCCGTTAAATGCTGAAGTATGGAAACAGGTGACTTGTGCTTTGAGAAGAGGGGAAACCATTGATCATGATATTTGGGCATTAATGTCTTTAGTTAATATTGCTATCAAACCATTTCAGTCATATACTGAAGTGAAAGAGAAAAACCTGCTTGTGAAAATGGTATAGGAGCTGCTGGTATGGACCCATCTAGCAATCCTATCTATGACAGTTTATGACAGTTTATTATAGTTCTGAAGTTGAATCATCTGCCTGTGCGAACTGTAGCCCTCTGCTTTTTTACAGATTGAGTCCGCGTGTTTCTTGTTCCTTTGCATCTCCGTTCATTTATAGCAGAGGTTCCCAAACTTATATGGTCTACTGTCCTCTTAAAAAAAAAAAATTCCTGGGCTGAGCCCCAGTGGCATAGTGGTTGTGCGCGTAGTGGTTGTGCGCCCACTGGGACGGAGGTTCAATTCCAGCAGTGGGGCTGGGCCTCCTACTCTCACCACCGGAGAGCAGTGATGCCCCCCCCCCCAAAAAAAAACAAAACAATAATGGGTCCCCAGTTGGGGACAGTAACAATGTAACGATGTAACAATGCTTACCTGGAGCTGCCAGCCGTCTATCAGGGCTCTCAAGGCCATCATCAGGAGCTGTTGCTTTCCCTTGCACACTGTCACCAGGGTATTGCTCCACTTGCCTGCCCCACCGGTTCCAATTTCTGCCTAACAGTTTCTCTTGAGGGCTTATGTTCCACGACACCTCCTTTCAGTCGAATTTTTACAGTAGTGGGACTAAAGATTCTGTAAGCGTCACAGTTCAGCACAGTAGCGACCAGGGGACAGGCAGAGCTGAGGAGGGTGGGTAGGTGCGCGGTAGGGAGTGAGACGACATGGACCTCTAGAGTGTGGTAAGGAATTAGAGTACTCGACATGCAGTGGGAACCTCAGTAAGGAGCAACGCTATCAAAAGTGTCTGGCCTACGTCTCCCAGCCATTGGGGAGTGTGGCTGAGTAGATGCACCAGTCGGCTGGCTTATGTGTCCCTGGTTTACTTGGGAAGAAAATATTTTGCCAAGTCTCTGGTAGGCCTTGGTTTCTTGGTCTCGTCACATGGGAAGGGAAAGGGAACGACTCCCTGGGCTGCAGCTCGGGTGCTGAGGGGACATTGCCGGGTTTCTGAAGCCCAGAGAAGAGCCTGGTAACGTCTAGGAGATTGGCTGGTGAGCAGAGGCAGAGGGTCCCAGTGGCTGACGATGCAGGCCTGGGCACGTGGCAGATTTCGACTGTCCTTCCGAGTGTCCTCCTCTGCCAATGTGGGGAGGACAGTGTGCTTCCGTCGAGCAGAGTGAGAATGCAGATCAAGGGCACATGAGGAGGTCCATGCCGCTGCCTGCCCCTCAGTGGACACGCAGGCCAGCCACTATTGCCTGGGAGGGCATGGTGTCGGAGCAAGCCTGTGGGGCGCGTTGCTTGCTGTCACCTGCATGTCCCTCTGGCGCTGTCTCCCCAGGGCCACTTTCCTCCCAATGCCATTGCCATCACGCAGAAGCAGCCGGCTTGGAGGACAAAGGGAGAACTCCAAGACCTGTGTCACATCTTGCAGTCCATGGATAGCTTCCGGAGCTACAACAAGACCCTGCAGGCGCTTCTGGCCAAAGTGATGCGCTTTGAACGGTCAGTGCAGGCGGGGGTCCCCCCCACTTCAGGGTCACTGGGTTGGGCTGGCCCTGCCCAGCCTCTGTGTTGCCACCAGACTGACCGGCAAGGGCCCTTTCTCCAGCTTTGGCCGCAGACGTGTCATCATCAAGAAGGGACAGAGGGGCAACAGCTTTTATTTCATCTACCTGGGCAAGGTCGCGATCACGGATGACGAGGATGGCAGCAGCGCTTTCCTGGATCCCCACCCAACGTTGTTGGAAAAGGGCCGCTCTTTCGGGGTAAGAGCAGGGGAAGAGCCCAGCTTGCTGTGTGTGTGTGGGGGGCGCGGGGGGGGGGTGGGTACAGTGGCAGAACTCTGCCCAGAAGCTCCTTTCCACTCTTGTGACACCCCACAGTCCTTACCTCACACGCTCATGGAATCAGTCCAGGGGAGGCCGGCCAAGATGCATTTCTTCATCCGTGATGCTTTACGGAATCTCAGAAAAAGCCCTGGTGGTGTGGTGGTTGCATGCACAGGTGCTAATGAAAAGGTTGGTGGTTCAAATCCACCCATTGGCTCTGCGGAGAACAGACCCGGTGACCTGCCCCCAGGAAGATAACAGCTCGGTGAACCCAGTGGGGCAGTGCTGCTCCATCAGAGGAGATTGTGAGGGTTTGGGATAGATTGGAGGGCACAGGGCAGCAACAGATCCCCTTCAAGCTCCATCGACTCCACAGCCAGACCTCTGTGGCTTCCTCTTCTTCGTTTTTTTGTTTTTTTTGGAATCACTGCCCTATGGTGGTCATGGGAGTTACCCAGCCTTGCTGTTGCTGGATTTGAACCGCCAAGTCAGTGTGCTGCAGTCCCGCACTCAACCACTACGCCACCGGGGCTCAACCCTCTCCTTCGACTCATTCAGGCCGGTTGGCCTCTTTTCTTTTTACAATCTATCTATCCATCCATCCATCGTGTCAAGCACATTTGTACATTTGTTGCCATCATCATTCTCAAAACATTTTCTTTCTGCTTGAGCCCTTGGTATCAGCTCCTCATTCCCCCCTCCCTCATGAGCCCTTGATAATTTATAAATTATTATTTTTTCGTATTTTACCCTGACCAATGTCTCCCTTCACCCACTTTTCTGTGGGAGAAGGTTAGATCATGTAGATCATAGTGATTGGATTCTCCTACACACAAACACCACACACACACACACACACACACACACACACACTTTCCCTTACTCTCCTGGTATCACTACTCTCATTATTGGTCCCGAGGGATTTAACTGTTATGGATTCCCTGTGTTTCCAGCTCTGATCTGTACCAGTGTGCATCCTCTGGTTTAGCCAGATTTGTAAGGTAGAATTGAGATCATGATCATGATAGCAGAAGGGAGGAAGCATTCAAAAGCTAGAAGAAAGTTCCATGTTTCTTTTTTTTCCCTGCCCCCCCCAAAAGTTGCATGTTTCATCGTTGCTATACCACCCCCTGAGTGGCTCATCTTCCCCAGAACCCCCCCGCCCCCAAAGACCCTTCTGTAAGGGGATGTCCCACTGCCTACAGATGGACTTTGGGTCTCCATTCCACACTCCTCCTCATTTACAATGATATGTTTTTGTTCTTTGATGCCTGATAACTGATCTTAACAAGACCTCATGATCACACAGGCTGGTGTACTTCTTTCATGTGGGTTTTGTTGCTTCTCAGCTAGATCGCTATTTATTGATCTTCAAGTCTTTAAGACCCCAGATGCTGTTTTTTTTATGTCTGGACACCATCAACTTTCTTCACCACATTTGCTTATGCACCTTCTTTGTCTTCAGCGATTGTGTTGGGAAGGTGAGCATCATGGAATGCCAGTTTAATCAAACAAAGTGTTCTTGCATTGATGGAGTACTTGAGTAGAAGCTCAATGTCCATCTGCTACTTTAGTACTAAACCTATAAATATATGCACATAGATCTATTTCCCCCTCATCATATATAAATATATCTACATGTATACGTGTCTGTATTTAAAACTCTATAAATTCCCTTTGCCTCCTTGTTCTCTTTTCTAACAGTTTTCTTTTGTTTGTTTTTGTTTTTTGGGGGCATCACTACTCTCCGGTGGTGGGTGTAAGAGGCCCAGCCCCACTGCTGGAATTGAACCTCCGTCCCAGTGGGCTGCAGTCCTGCGCACAACCACTATGCCACCAGGGCTCAGCCCTCTAACAGTTTTATTAGCAATTCACCCACATGTCATACAATTCAATAACTCAATCATATCAAGAAGAGTTGTATAATTACCCCACCATCAATTTTAGAACTTCCTCTTCCTTGTACTCACTGTTAGTCTCATAATTATTTTTTTCTGATTGTGGCAAAAATTTACACATCAACACATTCTCTAGTTCCCCAATCTCTACATGTGTAATTCAGTGCCATTGCTTATACTCTTTATGTTCACAACCATTCTTTTTTTTTCTTACTTTTATTGGGGACTCTTAGGTCTCTTATCACAATCCATACATCCATGCAGTGTATCAAGCACCCTTGCCACCATTATCCTTTTCAAAGCATTCTCTTCCCACTTGAGACCCTGATAGCAGCTCCCCATTTCTTTCCCCTCCCTCCCTCCGTGCCCACCCTCCCTCTCAAACCCTTGATTAGTTTTAGATTATTATTTCCATATCTTACATCATTGTCCTTCTCTCCTCACCCACTTTTCTGCTATTCATCCCCTGGGAGGGGGTTATAGACTGATCCTTGTGATCGATTCCTCCTTTTTCCTCCCACCTTCCCTTTATCTTCCTGGTATCTCTACTTTCCTTGTTGGCCCTGAGAGGTTTATCTACCCTGGATTCCCGTGCTGTGGACTCTTATATGTGGCAGCCTTGCACAACCATTCTTCTTTTTTATTCAAAAAGGGTTTATTAGAATGGCTTGCCACATCTCTTCTTCATACAGGGTCTTTTAGTGCTGCTTCCTCTGAAGGCACATCCTTCTGTAAGCCTTGCTTTTCCTCCTGTCAGCTGACCGAGGACAGTAGAGCAGCCAACACACAAAGCTACTGTGTGTGCCTGACTGAAGACCGTGGTGATTTCATAGCAACCAGGGCACTTATCATCCATGAAGTAGGAGTTGGGGCTCTGCACCAGGCACTTCTCCTTGTGTTTCCACTTCTCTTCAGGAGAGGGATGGAGGGGATCCTTTGTGAGAGGCATGATCGCCACAGAGGTCATCGCCCCCGGAAAGGCACAACCATTCTTGATCTCCTTTCCCAAGTTATTCCACCGCCATTGACATAAACTCAATGCCCCTGAAGCCACAACTCTTTCTCCTTCCCCCGTAGCAGCCAGTGGTCAAGTTTGGTTTCTTTTAGTAGTTTCCTTGATACAATATTCACACAGCATACACTTCCACGGCTAAATCACTTTTGAAAACACTTGTATATGCATCATCACAATCAGTTCTAGTGCTCCCTTTCCCAGTCCTGCATTCATTGTTTGCTCCCCACATCCCCTCACTCCCCAGCCCCCCTCCACATCCCCATTAAACCATTGCATCAGTGATTATCTCTATGCATCCACTCCTTCTGTGCTTCATAAACTGGGAAACCCAACAGAAACAATAAGAAACCAAAGCAAAACAAAATGGCAGAGAGAAACTAATAATAGTACAAAGATAAAAATACAAATAAAACCTAATAAAGAGACCTAATGAAGGTCTCCATCAGTATTTAAAAGACCAGAGAAGAAATCACTTTTCTGGAACAGGTGAGAAACATTTTGACTTAGAGCAAATTAAGGTTGGGTCAAGGGGGAGGTCAGCTAATCAAGTTTCATATGATACCACGGTCCATCCACCACCACCAAGTTCCTCTCGGTCTGAGAGCAGAGCTGTCTGAGTCCCTTGCCTGTGACCACAGAGGGGATCTGACAGAGGCTTCCTCTGACCAGAGAGTTTGCAGGTGGGTTTTGTGGTGGCCACCTTTCCTCTAGCTGCATACGAAGAGGAGGTGGGAGAGTTGGGCCTGCAGAGGAAGGGACCTGGCGAGGCGGTCTGGGAATCTCCAGCCTGGCGAGAGGAGACCTCAGGGAGAATGGGAGCCAGGGAGGAGGTGTGTGAGGTGGCGTGATGCAGAAAGCTGGGGGTGGCCTCTCACACGCCCCTGCCCTTGTTCCCTTGACAGGAAGTAGCCCTTCTGAGTTCTTCGCTAAGGAAAGTCACCGTGGTCTGCCTGGAGGAAGCAGAGTTCTTGGTTGTCGACAAGGAGGATTTCTTTGCTAATAAGCTGGATAAGGAACTTGAAAAGCACGCCCAGTATCGGTTTCGATTTTTCAGGTAATGACTATCATCAGTCAGCCCCCCCCCCCACCCCCCTGTTGTTAATAAGTGTTTGTTGGACTCCGCCCTAGGTCTGGTGGGATACATACTAGGTACCATCCTCTTTTCTTCCATCCGCAGCCCGTGTCCATCTAACCAACTTCTATGACCCCGCTGGGGCTCAGTCCAAATCGCCCGTCCTTGAGATCCACAGAAGAGCTCCCATTCATGGAACACTTGCTCGGTCAGGCAGGGCGCTCAGCACTTGGTCTGAGCTGTCTCATCTGACATCACCTGTAGCCCTATGAGATGGTGTTCTTTGTTTTCCCCAGTGTAGAGTGGAAAGAGGCCTGACTCAGGCCGGTGACAGCAGGATCTGTGGCCGGAATGTCTGAGTCGGCAGTCCCTGAGCCCTCCGCCTCCCACCCACCTCAGCAACAAACCCACTCCAGCCCAGAGAGGGCGCCAATCATATCCTTCCAGAGCATTCTGTGTTTCCTTTAGAGCCTGACCCAAACTCTGTGTAAATCTTTTGGCAAACATACGGAATTAGAAGATAATGGAATTTCCCCAGGGATTTTTGAAGCCCCCGGTAGATCATAAAGCACTCACCATTTGAACAATCATCACACACGAAAATGCAGCATTATGTTCATCATATTCAGCAGACCGATCTTGACTCCTGGGCCCCAACAGCTACGAAGCAATACAATGGAAGACTGTCTTCTTCCCCACTGTAGTCTCCCTGTCACCACCGTGCCAGAACCTTGATCATGGATGCACTCACTCAACACATAAGTAGTGAAGAAATGAATGGCAGGACATAAATAATCGTAACCACTGTGGGTGATAACAGTGAGCACTTGAATTAGGGGTGCCGTATGTAATGAACCCAAGAGCAGAATTCAGGTAGAGTAAGAGTATGTGTGTGTGTGTGTGTGTGTGTGAGAGAGAGAGAGAGAGACAGACAGACAGACAGACAGACAGACAAAAGAGAACGAGCAAGTGAACTTAGGCTACTTTCTCTACATAAAAGGCCATGTAAGGGAGGGTAGAGAAATGAAATCTCTTTGAATTATTCTTGAGGTACACTCCTTTCTGAAAGAGAATGAAAGTCAAGTGAAGCATCTATACTGGCATGGACCAGAGGTGCGAAGGTATTCAGCCACAGGAACTGAGAGCCAGGTGGCAGGCAGAGGTCTCTGGTCCCTGTGGGCTATCTCTGAGAGAAAAGGTGCCATCAAGGAGATGGGGGTGCGGGGGGCAGGGGGAGTCTGAGTCAGTAGCCCCTGAGCGGGGGATAGGGACAGAGTTCTTTCAATGGGAGGAGTCATTCAAGTCTTTCATTCAGTGGATAAATAGGCGTAGGTTAAGGTGACCAGACATCCCACTTTTCAGCAATTTAACAATGTCCCATGACATTTTAAAATTAAAATAAATAGGGCTGAGCCCCGGTGGCGTAGTGGTTGTGCGTGGGACTGCGGCCCACTGGGACGGAGGTTCAATTCCAGCAGTGGGGCTGGGCCTCCTACTCCCACCGCCGGAGAGCAGTGATGCCCCCCCCCAAAAAACAAACAAACAAACAAACAGAAACGTGTAAAAAAGATTAAAATAAATATATTACAATACTATTTTTGCATTCTATGAAATTTTTTTTTTTTTGGCATCACTGCTCTCCAATGGTGGGAGTAGGAGACCCAGCCCCACTG
>PVJH01003573.1:115098-139780 GCA_004026705.1 Nesogale talazaci | reverse complement strand
GTTTTTTTTGGGGGGGGGGGGGGGCATCACTGCTCTCCGGTGGTGGGAGTAGGAGGCCCAGCCCCACTGCTGGAATTGAACCTCCGTCCCAGTGGGCCGCAGTCCCGCGCACAACCACTACGCCACCAGGGCTCAGCCCAACCCAGAATTTTTTTATTCGAAGCTATGGATTTAATTTCTTTTCTTTTTCTTTTTTAACAAAACAACTTTATCGCCTTCAAAACACTCTCCATTACATTTGTCAAATCTGTGATTCCATTCTTGGGAGATTTTTCCAAGTCATCTGGATGGCTGACAGCACCTCCCTTGTTTGTTTCTTCAACTCTTCTATGTCGTCAAATTGCTGTCCTTTCCTGTCCCTCTTCATACACAGGAACAAAAAGAAGTCACAGGAGTGGGGCCAGGTGCGTAATGTGTGTGAGGCAAGAGAGGCGTGCTGTTTTTTGCCCAGAGATGGCTCCCTGAGCAGGTGCACTGTAGTGGTGGCAAAACGAGGCCTCCATCTGCCACAAATAAGGCCTTTTTTTGATGCATGCAGTTATGCAATCTTTTCAGAACCTCTAAATAGAAAGCTTGATTTACGGTCTTCCTGGTGGAAAGAACTCTAAATATACTATGAATCCCTATTTTCTTCCATTTGAGAAGCTGATGAACATTTAGATTGAAGCTTGTCATTGTTGTGCCAACATGGCCAATGAAGATAGGTAGGTAGGTGTGTTGTGCCAACATGGCCAATGATAAAGTGACCAGACTTTAAGTGGGACACCATTGACCCTGGGGGTGGGGGTTCTTGATTAAAAACTTGGTCTATATGGAGCAACAAAAGTGTTCATAGAATGCAAAAATAGTATTGTAATATATTTATTTTAATTTTTGTTTTTGTTTTTTTGTTGTTTTTGTGGGCATCACTGCCTCTAGTGGTTGTGGGCGCTATCCAGTGCTGCTCCTGAGCGCCAAACCCGCTGGTCGCAGTCCCGCACTCAACCACTTACACCACCAGGGCTCAGCCTATTTATTTTAATTTTTTGTTTTGGTTTTTTGTGTCTTTTTTTGGGGGGGCGGCAATCACTGCCCTCTGGTGGTCGTGGGAGCTACCCAACCTTGCTCTGGGGAGCTGCTGCTGGATTTGAACTGACAAACCTGTGGGCCGCAGTCCCGCACTCAACCACTACCCCATCGGGGCTCAGTCTTATTTTAATTTTAAAACACCACAGGACATTGTTAAATTGTTAAAAAGCTCTGCAGGAGCAAGGCTGGGCTTCCTACTCCTACTAGGGCAGTGATGCCACACACACACACACACACACACACACACAAAATTGTTAAAAAGCGGGATGTCTGGTCACTTTAGCAATGAACACCTGAGGTTAATTGAAGGGTGGAGATATAAATGGCTCAGTGATCCTTGCCTTTCCCTCTCTTGCTCTTGGATCTTCGGACCAGCTGGCTGCCTTGCTTATCCTGTGCCCCGATTCGCACGCTACACTACCCGTGGGACACCTAATCCGTAGACTGTGTCACTGTAATTTGGGGTTCCTTCGAGCCCCGCTTCACCATATTACTGGAGTACACCATCTCTTGAGCTGGGCATTGTCAGATCCTGTCATCTGGCTGTTGGTGACCGGCCTTGCTGTTTGCTACCTGTGGCCAGATAGCCTGAATTGCTCTACAGAGACTCAAAGGACTGCCAGTGCACTAGCTGTCTTATGCAAGTGAGTTGCTTCAAGTCATTCGTACTGCTTCATAGATTAACTATTTGTTTCTTATGTTAGCTATCTTTCTAGCTATATAAATATATATACATATATATATAATTATTAGCATCCTGGTTTTGTTTCTCTGGAGAACCCAGTCTAACTCAGTCATCAATCTACATTTCACCTTTTTTGAAACGAGAAAACCATTTGTACACTTGAGTTTTTCCCATAGCTCTGTCCTTGTAAGCTGTGTTCAGCATCACCCCAGTTTCTGCAGCATTTTTCCCAGGCAGGAAACAAAATTTCACAGCTGCACACGGTTTTAAGCCATTACAAAAGAACAAGATTCGAATAAAACTGTGATTACAAAACTATTCATTGTGACCAGAGAGAACCTTCCCAGGCAACGTCATTGGGTGCACTAACTCAGAGCAGGTTGCTCAATGTTCACCTTGTGGGAAAAATGTGTACTATAAAAGTTCTGCCATTCCATGATGCTCACCTTTCCAATACGATTGCTGAAGACAAAGCAGGTGCATATGCAAATATGGTAAAGCTGATGGTGCCTCGCTATCAAAAGATAGGAGGTCTGGAGTTTTAAAACACTTGAAGATAAACAAGTGGCTCTCTAGCTGAGAAGCAACAAAGACCACATTGAAGCAGCACACCAGCTTGTGTGATCACAAGGTGCCTAGAGGATCAGATATCAGGCATCAAAGAGCATCAACAACAAAAAAATCACATCATTGTGTGCTCACCTTCCCAATATGATCACTGAAGAAAAATGGGTGCATATGCAAATGTGGTGAAGAAAGCTGATGGTGCCCAGTTATCAAAAGATATCGCCTCTGAGGTCTTAAAGGCTTGAAGGTAAACAAGCGGTCATCTAGCTCCGAAGCAAAAAGCCCAGAAGGGAAGCACACCAGTCCATGTGATCATCATGAGATGTTGAAGGGGTCAGGTATCAGGCATAAAGGAACAAAAAATCATATCACTGTGAATGAGGGGGAGTACAGATCGTGGACCTAACACCCATCTGTAGGCAACTGGATGTTTTCTTACTCAAGGGTCATGGGGAGGAGACGAGGCACTCAGGGTGCAGTGTAGCAACAATGAAACATACAACTTTCCTTTAGCTCCTACATGCATCCTCCCCACAAAATCATGATCCCAATTCTACCTTACAAATCTGGCAAGACCAGAGGATGTACAATGGTACAGAGAGGAACAGGAAACACAGGGAATCCAGGACAAATGATCCCTTCAGGACCAGTCGTGAGAGTGGCGATACTGGGAGAGTAGAGGGAAGGTGGGGCAGAAAGGGGGAACCGATTACAAGGATATACATATAACCTCTTCTCTGGGGGACGGACAACAGAAAGGTGGGTGAATGAGATGTTGGGCAGTGTAAGATATGACAAAAGAATAATACATAAATTATCAAGGGTTAGGGGCTGAGCCCCGGTGGTGTAGTGGTTGTGTACGGGACTGCGACCCACTGGGTTGGCGGTTCAAATCCAGCAGCAGCTCTCCAAGAGCAAGGCTGGGCCTTCTACTCCCACCAGAGGGCAGTGATGCTCCTCAAAAAAAAAAAAGCACAAATAAAAAATTATCAAGGGTTCATGAGGGAGGGGGGAAACAGGAGGTAGGGGGAAAAAATGAAATGATATCAAGGGCTCAAGCAGAAAGCAAATGTTTTGAGAATGATATTGGCCACAAGTATACACATGTGCATGACACAATGGATGAATGTACGGATTGTGATGAGTTGCAAGAGACCCCAGTGATTAAAACTCCAGCGGAGGTTTTTTGTTTGTTGTTTTTTTGAGTACTCGCTCATTTGTAACTTCCTGCCACATGTATTACGTTCCATAGCACATCACTTCTTTTTACATATGTGCTTATCAAAGCTTGCTAGCCCGAGCTCCTATCAGCCCGCTGAAGAATACGTTAGCCCTCTCTCTGGTTCCGGTCTCCATGGAAGAGGCGAGCCCTTGCAAGCCTTCCCTGGTGTTTGTTTAACTTACCTGCAGCTACACAACTGCCCCTTAGGACCCACTCTGTTGCGGAGGCTGGTCCCCAGGGGTGCTCCTCTACTTTAGGACAGAGATCTGATCTGGGTGACTGAGCACTAGGGACACGACGACGCCCTAGATCTGCTAACAGCAGCAAGCCAGCAGTCTCAGGAAGCATTTGCCTCAGCAGAGCTGTCTACGGTTCAGAGCCAGAGGTAGCCCTCAGAGGCCACAGGAGGGCTACCTGGAAACCTGAAGCACCCGCTGGCTTGGGGGCTGCCTGTACCACTGCCGGGAGGTCTGTGGACACGCATAATCTGTCTAGTGGGCAGTATCTGCTAAAACATTAAATAAGGACCCAGCAAACTCCACCTCTTGGATAGATTCAGAAAGACCTGAGGTGGAGGCCCATGAAGAAGGGACGACAGATGAACCTACAGAGACAACAACTAGAGTAAGAGGTGGGGGTGAGGTAGGGGGCTTAGGCTGGGGAAGCTGACATAATGAAGTTCAAATAGGAAAAAAATGTCTTGAAACTGAGAGCAATTGTATTATACTGTTTGATATGATTAAACTATGGAAAAACATGGTGTTTGAATTAGTTCCTAATAAAATGGTTTGGTGGTTGAGTGCGGGACTGCGGCCCACTGGCTTGACGGTTCAAATTCAGCAGCAGCAAGGCTGGGTAGCTCCCACGACCACCAGAGGGCAGTGATGTCCCCCCCACAAAATAAAATAAAATAAAAATGGTTCAAAAAAAAAAAAAAGAAATATAATATCCATCAGTAGGGTCTAGTCAAATAAATAACAGTGCATCCTAGGGCTGAGCCCCGGTGGTGTAGTGGTTGTGCGCGGGACTGCGGCCCACTGGGATGGATTCGATTCCATCACTAGGATGGAGGTTCGATTCCAGCTCCACAGAGCAAAGGCTGGGCCTCCTACTCCCACCACCTGAGGGCAGTGATGCCCCCCCACAAACAAACAAACAAACAAACAAAAACAACCCAGTGCATCCTAGCTGTGGTTGCTCATGAAGTCATTAAAATACATCTTCTCAAAAAAAAATAAATTTTTAAAAATTAAAAAAAAAAAAAAACATCTTCTCAAGGTTGGATTAGTAAGTGAAAAATACCAAGTATTAAGAGAAGGATAGGGGCTGAACCCTGGTGGCGTAGTGGTTGTGCGCGGGACTGCGGCCCACTGGGATGGAGGTTCAATTCCAGCAGTGGGGCTGGGCCTCCTACTCCCACCACCGGAAAGCAGTGATGCCCACAAAAAAAAAAATAAATAAATAAATAAAATAATAATAATAATTGTATTTCATTTTTGGTTAAAAATAAATTAAAAAATTTTTTTTCCAAAATGATGTTTAGAAAGATGTCAAATTAACATGCAGATCAATAAATTTAAATTTAAATTATGACATTTTATATCATTTATGCTTCTTTTTTTGGGGGGGGGCATCACTGCTCTCCGGTGGTGGGAATAGGAGGCTCAGCCCCACTGCTGGAATTGAACCTCCATCTAAGTGGGCCGCAGTCCCGCGCACACGGGGGCTCAGCCCTCATTTATGCTTCTTATCTTTCCTAAACAATTCATTGAGACTCACCTCAGGATATTTAACTTCATTCATTTATTCAATGTTTATTCATGTTTTATTTTTATTTATTTATTTAATATTTATATTTTATTTGTTTATTTATTTATATTTATATTATATTTATATTATATTTATTTGTTTATATTATATTTATTCAATGTTTATTCATTCATTTATTCAATGTTTATTACATAAACATAGTAACTAAGTATCTTTGCACTTCGAAGAAAAGATAAAATATAAATTCACATTCTGACTTTTTCACTTAGTGAGCTCTTAGATCAATACATTGAAAATAAAAAAAGTTGGGTTTTTTTAATAGGAAAAGAAATATCAAAAGAAAAAAAAAAGAAAGAAAGAAAGAAAAAAATATCAAGGATCCAGTTCCACTTTTCTTCTAGGGCCTGGCCACAAACATACTCAGTCTGTGCCTTTGGTTCCCACCCCAACTGCAATCCCTCTTTTTCTAACACCCCTGTTTCTTCAACATCACCTAACACAGTGTCCCGGGAGCTGCTTGCAGAGACCTGTCACTTCTGCACGAGCGCCCCAGGGGAGGGGCTGGTCAGGGGCAGGGTCCGTTCAGGATCACACAAATTTCCTGGCTACAGTTTGAGGCTCATGACATGATGCAACAGGCTGCAAACTCCCGAGGCAGAGCTTGCCAGCCTCACCAAAAGCCTTCCCAGCTTGTCACTGCTGTCAAAGAGCAAGGAAGAGGGGTGCCAGCAGCAAGACAAGGCAACCTTCTGGAGTGTTTTGAGATAAAAACGGAACCCGGATGACTTCTGACTGTGGGACTGGGAGCACACTCACCATCAACCACCACCAGGGGACAGGCAGAATAGGCCTTCTGGCCCTTCTCACCCATCTCTCCTGCTGGTCACAAAGATAAGGGGTTGGGCTGGACATGAATTCCCCAGGAAGGTCCACATCAGGAGACACCGGTGCCCTCTTGAAAAAGCCTCCCTGCCTCCTCCATGGCAGTAACCTTAGAGGCAAAGGAGTCCCTGGGATTATCCACGGGCATCATGAGTTTTTCCAGCGCGTCCCATCAAGGCCATTAAGCACAAGCAATGCCTGACTGAGGTAATGGCAACTGAAGTGGGAAACCGGGCCAATGATTCTCTTTAAGGCCTCAACCTGAGGACAGAGCTTGGCCTGAAAGAACGCCTCGGAGAAGGAAAGATGTCCTCACACGGATTTGCGACAGTCTCCGGGAGAATCTGTTAAAAATAAAAGTGCCTGGCCCCATACACCACCTGGAATCAATCAACGTCTTTGGGAGTGGAACAAGGACTCTGCATTTCTAACAAGCTCCAGCTGCTGGAGGTGCAGGTGCTCAAGAACCAGTGCTGGATGGAGCCCCGGGAGGCTTTCCCAGTCAGAGGCAGGGCCCGTGTCACTGCACATGCCGCTCATCACTTGACTCCTCAGCCTCCTCCCACAACTTCCGGTCTCACAATCAACAGTCCAGACCTAACCTACTGGCGAAACCATCTCTCATCTGCCTTGGCTCCTATGGCCGTGGAAGCTCAGAAGTCCCTCTTCTCCTCACCCCTGCCTTCTCGCCCTCTCACTTTGAGCACCACGTGCACCAGAGTGCGTTCAGGAATCAAGCCGCATCAGAATCCGTTCTTGGCTCCTTCACTGACCTTGGGTAAGAGGCAGCCTCCAAGAGCCCGAGGTCTCCCTTATAAAACAGCAGTGCGATCTCAAGGAACTGCTTCGTGGAGGTGATGGCGTAGCAGGTGTGAGCCCGGGTTCCAGAGCACGAGCCCATCAGCTTCCCCGAGGGAATGTGAGCTGCTGGAGGCGTGAACTGCCCTTCACCCATGCCCCAATTTCTAACATACAGAATGCAAACTGGCTTTGAGGAAACGCTTGGAGCTGCAAAATGAACCCACGCCCCCGGCCACACGCTTACCTGCCCGACGTTGAAGGTCAACGTGATGGCGTAATAGAAATTAGAGTTGGCACTTCCTGCATAAATCCAGAGATGCCACAGGACAGGGAAGAGCAGGGAGCAGACGATGATGATACAGGTGAGGACAAAGATGTTTCGCAGAACTGCAAAAACAGATTGGCCACAGTTAGCCCAATGCCAACCCTCTCTGGGACCCTCTCTTTGCTGGAATGACCTGGTAGGATGGAGGCCAATGGAGAGCTCCAGGTGGCTTGCAGGCCGACCCTCCCAGCGCTGAGACACTGGAATGGCAAGAGGCAACGCTCAGACCCCTGAGTGGATGTTTGTCCATGCCACAGCTGGAGAGAACGCTGGTGGTCACTGTGAACCTCCCACTGTGACGGTGTGGTGGGCCGATACCAGCTATCGCAGGCAGTACTGAGAAAACCTCCGAGCACTACAGAGAGGAAACAACAGCAAAACACTGACCGCCCTATCACCGCAGCTCTGGAACTCGTTTTGTAAAGTGATTTTATCGGGGCTCTTACAGCTCTTCTAACAGTCCACACGTCCATTATGCCCAGCACACTTGTACATATGTTGCCATCATTTGCAAAACATTTTCTTTCTACTTGAGCCCTGGATATCAGCTCATTTTTTCCTCCCCCCTCCCTATGAACCCTTGATAATTTTAAAACTATTTTCATGTCTTACACCAACTGCTGTTCCCCTTCACCTATATTTCTGTTGCTCATCTCCCTAGGGGGTCGGGGGGTGGGGAGGGGCTAGACGTTGATTCTTGAGCTCCATTTCCCCTTCCTCCCCCCTCTTCTCATGGTTTTGGTACTCCCCTTATTGTTCCTGAGGAGTTTATCTGTTCTGGACCCCCTATGTCAAGAGCTTTCATCTGTATCTGGGTACTGCTCTGGTCTAGCTGGATCTGCATGGTGGAATTGGGGTCGTGGCAGTGGGGGGAGGAAGCGTGAAAGAACTAGAGGAATGTTGTCTGTGTCGATGATGCTATACTACATCCTGACTGGCTCAGCCCTTCCTTGTGACTCTTCCGTGAGGGTTTGTCCAATTCTCTACAGATGGGCTTTAGGTCTTGTGGTAGTTACATAATCTGGTGACAATTTGGGACTGGAGAAGATAAAGAGTGAAGGGTGGAGTCTAGTCTGTCAATCGGATCATAGGATCACAGCCAATGAGGCTTCTGTGTGGGCGTGGCTTTCTCCTGAGAATTCTAGGAAATATGTTTTTTTCCTCCTTGGAGATGGGAGAGCCTCTCTGTTCACTCCCTGAGAGACAAGATGCATGGCACTACACTGACAGACCCCGTGCCCTGGGAACTGGAGTAACGTGGAGACACCGGTCAGTGCTGAGATGCTTCCACTGCCACACTGGGTCCATTAAGACTTTGCATCCACTGGCCTGTGATTGTTGTGCAATTGGCATCATTGTATGTACTGAGAAACCGCAAAATACAGGGACGTACATATGTAAATATATTTATATATATTTTTTGAGTCTGAAGAGGAACTTACAGACTGCTATCAGACATATGGGTTAATATTGGACTTAGGGACTTATCTGGACCATGCTGGAATGTTTTCTCAATATTCAATTGCTCTTATATATAAAGCTCTGTCTTATACATGAGAGTCTATAGATTTATCTCTGTAACCCACCCTCGCTTACACACGTCTCTACTCTGGGTCTTCTGATGACTGCCTGATATCTACACCTCATGTTCACACAGGCTGCTGTGCTTCTTCCCTGTGGGCTTTGTTGCTTCTCAGCTAGATGGCTGCTTGTTTATCTCCAAGCCTTTAAGACCCCAGACACTATATCTTTTTTCTTTGGGGGCGGGGGGGGACACATCACTGCCCTCTGGTGGGAGTACGAGGCTCAGTCTTGCTCCTAGAGAGTTGCTGCTGGATTTGAACCGCCAACCCTGTGAGTCGCAGTCCCGCACACAACCTCTCCACCACTGGGGCTCAGCCCGCTATATCTTTTGATAGCCGGGCACCATCAGCTTTCTTCCCATTTGTTTATGCACCCACTTTGTCTTCAGCAATCATGTCAGGAAGGTGAGCCTCACAGAATGCCACGTTAGTAGAACTAAGTTTGCCTGTGTTGAGGGAGTACTTGAGTAGACACACAATGCCAATCTGCTGCCTTAATACTAAACCTATAAATATATATACACAAATCTATTTTTCTATCACTATAAATATATTTACATATGTACATGCCTGTACTTGCACCTCTCTAAGTGTCCTTTGCTTCCTAGTTCTTTCCTCTATTTCCTTTTCCTTTCCTCCTGTCCCACCATCATGTTCAGCCTTCATTCGGCTCTCAGTACTTCCTCTGAGCTACTACTGCCCTTGATCAAGCCCCACAGGTTGCTTCCCCCTCCCAGGAACACATTTTTTGGTCTTAATTTTGTGTTTCAGGATCTCCTATCTTGCTCTTCAACATCTCTCACTTCTCCTTAGAGCAGTGGTTCTCCACCTTCCTAATGTCATGACCCTTGACTTTAATACAGTTCCTCATGCTATAATGATCCCCCAACCAAAAATTATTTTTGTTGATACTTCATAACTGTAATTTTGCTACTGTTATGAATCGAGGGACCTTTGATTCCCAAAGGGGTCATGACCCACAGATTGAGAACCACTGTCTTAGCTGATGATCTAAAAATAAATTTGAATAGTGGCAGAAAAAAATTAATAAATTTGAATATTCTCCCTCTCGGACATCACCCCTCAACCCTTGAAGATCATGCTGAATTCTACCAAGGTCAAAGGTCTCCCCAAGGTCTCAGAAATATCTGCAATACTAGGGAGGCCCAACTATAGTGGGAAGGTGTATTAGAGTTTAAATTCTGAGCACTAGGCTTTTGGAAGGCTATGGACCAGTGCTGAAGTAGAGTTGATACGTCTGAATTAAGGTGTTGGGGAAGAACATTCAAAGTACCATGAATTAAGAGCCGAACAAACTGCCTTGGGAAAGGCAGAAGAATCCTTAGACGTAAGAATGGCAAGACTTTGTCCCGTGTATTTTGGACATGTGTTTAGCAGAGACCAATCCCTGGAGAAGGGCAGCGACAAAGAGGAGGACCCGCACCCGCCGGGAGATGGCCTGACCACGGTGGTGGCAACATGACAGCTCTAAGGAGGGCGACGTGTTTTGTTCTGCTGTACACGGGGTCGCTATGGGGCAGAACCGACTCATGGGTGACAAGAGCAAGCCCAAGGGTATTTTTTTGAGTTTCCCAACAGACTCGGTCACCATTAAATTCTTTCTGACCACTTATGGGCAATGTGAATAGCTCTGCCCTCAGGCAAAGTGTGTTTGAACATGGACTACCCTCAGAGAGCCCAGAGAGGGATTTCTTCGCTCTTAGGGACTTGCCTGGGTGTGCCCTTGATGGGATTTGGGTCATGTACTTGATGTCAATTTCGTGATTGGGATGGAGGGGTGGAATCTAGCCTGTCAATCTGGAGATGGCCAATGAGTAGCCAATGAGGCCTCTGTGTGGGCATGGCTTTCTCCTGAGACTTCTGGGAAGTCTCGAGGTATTTCCCAATTGGAGGAGAGACTGGATAGAGTCTCCGAGATGTCGAACTACTGACAAGATGAGATGACAGCATGCTGATCGATCCTGGTTCCTGGCAAATGGAGGAGCTGAAGGAGAGACCAGATGGGCTTGCCCTGATGGAGTCAAATCTTTGGGGCTGGAGAAGCCATGTGAAGACGCCTGCCAGTGCTGAGATGCTTGGGAGGCCATGGGGAGACCCTGCCAGCGCTGAGATGCTCCCACTGCCAATGGATGCTGATGAGCCCTGAACCCTGGAAACGAGGAGCCATAGGGAGACCCCTGCCAGCACTGGGACACCTCTATTGCACGTGCTTCATAAGACAGAAGGTGACTGGCATCGGACATATGGTCTAATATCGGACTTACGACTTTGGACTGGACTGGGTTGGGATGCATTCTCAATGTTCCAATCCTCTTGTAAATAAATCTTTCCCTTATGCAAGTCAATGAATTTGTTTCTCAAGTCTCCCGGAGTGACACAGTACTACTGCCTACTCAGTCATGAATCATACTTGGTTCACAGGGAACAGGACCACTCCTCTAAGTAGGCCTTTTTGTTTGGAGGGGGGGGGGCATCACTGCCCTCTGGTGGTGGGATTAGGAGGTCCAACCTTGGCTCCTGTGGAGCTGGAATTGAACCTCCATCCCAATGGGCCTCAGTCCCGCACACAACCACTACCCCACCGGGGCTCAGCCTGTAAGTAGGCCTTTTTATCTCAAATAGTGGACATATATCCCAGTCCCAATCCCTTTCCTGCTTCTGTAGTCCTGGGAACTGCTCTAGCTCAGAATCTATTTCCTTGCCTTCTCCCACATCTATTCCAGAGACTGTCCACCTGCCTTGGCTGGTGGCTCTCTTCCTACACCTGCAAGGCCATCATTCTAACCTTCTCTGCTGCTTCCTACTCTTAAGAACCTTTGTGAGAATCTGGCTAGACCAGAGCATGTACACTGGTACAGATAAGAACTGGATACACAGGGAATCCAGGACATAAGCCCTTAGGGACCAATAATGAGAGTAACAATACGAAAAGGGGGAAGGGGAGATAGGGAGAAAGAGGGAAAACCGATCACAATGATTTACCTATAACCCCCTCCCAGGGGACCGACAACAGAAAAGTGGGTTAAGGAAGACACTGTTCAGTATAAGACATGAAAAAAAAAAAAATTACCAGGCTGAACCCTGGTGGCCTAAGTGGTTGAGTGTGGGACTGCGGCCCGCAGGCTTGGCGGTTCAAATCCAGCAGCAGCTCTCCGGGAGCAAGGCTGGGTAGCTCCCACGACCACCAGAGGGCAGTGATGCCAAAAACAAACAAACAAAATTAGCAAGGACTCACAAGGGAGAGAGGGCGAGGGAGGGGGAAAATGAGCTGACACCCAAGGCTCGAGTAGAAAGAAAATGTTTTGAAAAGGATGGCGGCAAAAGGATATGAGCAAAGGTGCTTGGCAGAGTGGGTGCGTGTAGGGGTTGCTGACAGAGCTGTGAAGAGCCCCTATAAAAATGACGAACAGGGGCTGAGCCCCGGTGGCGTAGTGGTTGTGCGCGGGACTGTGGCCCACTGGGATGGAGGTTCAATTCCAGCTCCCAGGAGCAAAGGCTGGGCCTCCTACTCCCACCACCTGAGGGCAGCGATGCCTAAAAAAAAAAAAAAATGACGAACAATGATTGGGATCATACACAGCCACCTGAATCCCAGGACCCCTCTCCATCTAATGTCTTTCACGTCAAGTCCCTTTGGCCATGCGAGGTACCAAACACTCACAGGTTCAAAGTGTAAGGACATCAACATCCTTGTGGGTGCCAGCACTCTGCTGCCACTCCTTTTCTCCCTTTTAATTCAGTAGGGGCGAGCTCACAGTGAGAGTGTATGCTATTTTTATTTCCTCTTTAATACTGTGTTATAATTAAAAAGCATTTAAAAAAAATAGAATTTAGCACATAGCTGGCACTTAGTGAGTAGAAATGCCGCTCTCCTCTCTGGTGCCGTCTAGCAGGAATTCTCTTTTCCAAAGTCAAAACTCGCCCAAGATTTACAGCCTGACCGCCTCCACCCAGAGGCCCTGTGAACCTAGAGGTGGTCTGGATGAGACAAGGCTCTCAATTCTGGTGACATGGCAGAATCACCTGGGAGCTTTGTGACAAAATGAACTGGAACCAGCAAGCAGTGGTTCTCAAACAACTTGCTGCACACTGGAATCACCTGGGGAGCCCAACAAAATAGGGTTGATTGGGCTCTGCCAGTTAAATGAGAATCTCCAGGGTTGGGGCCCAAAGCTTCCCACGTGACTCCAACAGACAGCCGGGGCTGCCGGCTACTAGATGAATGGCAGCAGCACCCAGTCAGACTGCAGGTCCTATCCCAGTATGCTTCAGATGGGCAGAGCTGGGTCCAAGTGGGTACTGGCAGTTCACAGATTTCCTTAAAACAATGCTCTCAAGTGAAGAGTCAGCCTTTGCTGTAAAATAGGTGACTCTTCATTGCTGCTGTTCAAAAAGTGCTTTCTTTTATGAAATGGAGGTGAATGGCTGGTGAGTGACTATTTTAATGTCTTCAGCTATGGTATAAATTTGAGCAGTCTATAAAATCACAAACTCTGGGAGCACTGGTCGGGGGCAGCTGAGAAGGGCCTCTTTTTTTAACCTGAGATTTCTACAGTGCCAGGCTTTCATAGTCAGGAAGACACAGTCTGCAGACTCCAGCCGTCCCGAGACCTCCCAGGGCCGTCTTGTCCGCACTCTCCCAAGACTAGCACATCTGAGAAAGGGGACGTTGTACTGAGAACAGTAAAAATAAAAAGAATAGCCAGTAAACAGAGTTACCACCCAAAGAAAGGAAAATAAAGCTATTTACCACTTCTGCCCTGCAACATCCCTATTTGTATATTTCAGGGGTTCTTTCAGATTCTCTGGAAATTATTTTGCTGGAAAAGATAAAACACTAGTCCTAAAATTAAACTCTTGTGGCCTGACCAAATCTTTGTCCTATGGCTCTAGCCACTCTGGGGGTGACAGGAAGGTGACCAAGTTCAGAGAGACAGAGCGGTTCCCAGGAAGCTCCTGGGTCCGGTCACAGAGAGCAACACAGTTCCCATGTGCTGCAGGGAGAGAGCTCCAGCATCCAGCTGGCTTTTGGCCTGCGGTGACCTTTGCAGGAATTCAGAGCCACTGCTTGCTCTTGCTGGCTGACAAGCTAGCGGACTGAAGCTATATGCCAAAGCAGATGGAGCTAGGGACTGGGGACACAGGACAGCCTGTTCTGGCACCAGAAAGTGTCAGAGATGTCAGAGTTGAGCAGGGTCTACCAAGACCAAAGAGCACACCCTGGTCCGATGAGATGGAATCAGATTCCCCATTCCACCCACTGGGTGGCAGTTCCAATCTCCGATTCCACTACGACAAATGCTGAAACTCCAGGCACGTCACCTACTTTCTGAGCCTCAGGTTCTCGGAAACAAAATTGTCTCCTCAAGAATCCCGTCCCATCAGGAGGGGCACAGAGGGGCTATGGGGGGTTCAAAGGCCAAGGGGATGTTCCCTTTCTCACCCTGGGTACATGGATTTAATTATACTGTTCTTCATAATCTAGAAGCATTTTAAACAATATTCTTTTTTTTGTTTTGTTTTGTTTTGTTTTTTGTTTTTGGGGCATCACTGCCCTCTGGTGGTGGGAGTAGGAGGCCCAGCCTTGCTGCTGGATTTGAACCTCCAACCCAGTGGGCCGCAGTCCCGTGCACAACCGCTATGCCACCGGGGCTCAGCCATTAACCAATATTCTTTCATCTCTTCATCTCTATATACTAGTCCAAGGAAAGAAAACTTTTCCTGCCTTCTACATGATCTCCTCCCCACCTCCCACCCCCAGATCCAGCCACTGACAATCGACTCTGCTGAACCAGGGCAGACTGGCACTGCTCGGCCAGCAGGCTGCTCCCTCCTGCTGCAGTTATGTCTCTGTGACTCACCCTGGCCCCAGGCACCAAGCACAGCTTCTGGGGCCCACGCTCAGGAAAGACTCCTCTTCCTCCTCTCCCCCTCACTGACCAGCACGGGACAACAGAAAGGTGAAGGTGAGATCTGACAAGTGGTGTCAACTGAATTCTTAGTCCCAACAAAATTCTGAGCCTAGCCCGCCTAAGCTTAAGGACTTCTCGGAGTCCCCGCTCCTAAGTCCACAGGTCCAGGACTGAAGACAGCCCAGCTGAATGTCGTCACTCTCGACTGTCCTGCCCGGACGAGCCTGCTCACGCCGCTGCCTCCAGAGGGAGCTGGAGCTCCAGGTGAGCAGAGCGCACTCTGGCCTGCCCCATCTGGCAGCAGCAGCAGCAGCAGCGCCTTTCGGAAAGGTCATCCTTCTTCTCAGTGCCTCTTGGCCTCTCAAGGCACCAAACGGCTTGTTTCTCGTTTTGAAAACGTGTTTCAAAAAAAAAAAAAAACGTGTTTCTTCCAATGACTGATGGCTACCACGTAGGAAGCTTCGATCCTGGGGCCACGTAAGAGGTCCCCCTATGTGATTAATACTGATAATAACTCCAGGGCTAGCTAAACATATTTTTCCCCAAACTCAAACACTATAAAAAAAATTCTCCCCATCTGACAGACGACAAAACTCAGGGCTGAGAGGTTAGCACGCCCGCTCTCGGGACATGCGGTTCCTGACAGCCAATTCCGGATTCAGGCTCAAGTCCGTCTGGCTCCAGGCTGCCCAACAACCAGGGCTTGGCGAGAAGGACCTGGAGGGAGAGGTGCCTCATGTACTACAGGTGAGCTCAGGAAAAGGACCATTTTTTTCGGGAAAAGGGGATCAATGTTGCCGCCAAGACCCGCTCTGTCCCAAACTGGCCCACACGAGCATGGTGGCTTTCTGATTTGTCACTGGCTTTTCTGCCGAGTGACTGGCCACCAGCTGAGTCGGGGCCGGCTGGACCGGGTGACTCTTGTCTGTGCCATGAGGATGGCATTGCCAGTGATGCCCTGTCCTCCTCCCAGTCAGGTCAGGCTGGTCACTGCCCCCCCAAGGCCACCACCTGCCAGAGCAGCCTGGGCCTGGCCCCACCCACCCTGCTGTTTACCTTCGTTCTGAGGCCTCTTGCTCCAGGCAGGTTTCTGGCAGGCAGCTGGTCGGTTTCACTTCCTGGTTGACACCCAGGTGACCCCACAACAACAACAACAACAACAACAACGAAGACACGCTTCCTCTCAAGCTTGCGTGCCGGTGTTCCTTCCTGACAGCTGCTGTACCCCCAGAGTAGGGAAGAAGAGCTCAACAACCCTTTCCCTGCTTTGCTTCAAAGACTCCCAGCTTGGTTCACTGACATGGCATCTTCAGGAAGGGAGCTGAAGCCACAAACACCTGTGGAGCGCCCCCTGGGTGCTGGGAGTAGAGCTGACTGCGCCACGACCCCTCCCCCAGAGGGAGCCCGCAGACCCTGCACACAACCGCCCACCAAGGACTCTGAGCCTGTGAGGGAGACATGGGCAGGCGTGGCTCGAGCTCAGTGGGTGTTCCAGTGAGCAGGGCGTCGAGTGCAGCCCAAGGGCAGAGCTGCGCTTCTCAGGTGACGCTTCCCTATTCCACACAGCAGCCCCTGGCCACGTGTGGCTTCTGCCATGTCGAGGAAGTTGAAGATGTAAAAGGCAGTGCCTCCATCACTAGTGGCCACTCTCCTGGACATGTAGCGCGAGGGCAGTTCTCCCGCGACATAAAGTTCTACTGGGCAGTGCCAGCTAGGGGGCTCGTCAAGCTGGATGCCAATCCTAGCCCTTCTATTCATTAGCCATGTGACCAGGAGCAAGTGGCTCGAGCTCTCCTTCCTCACCTACCCCCCAGAGCTGGTGGGAGACAACACTCGTAGAACCACAGAAGCAAGTGCTCATTCCACGGCAGTTCCTGGAGAGCAGAGAACCATGTCGCTGCCTCTCCTGGTTCTGTGAGCCCAGTTGCTGCCCAGGGAAAGCCCAGCAAGTCCCCGTGCCCGGGCTGCCTCACCCAGAGCCGGACTGCAGCCATCTCCCACGGGGTGTTGGAGGCCCAAGTACTCACATCTGTAGAGATGGCTCCACACGGGGAAGAAGGCCATGTAGAGTGCCACATCCCCCACGGTCGGGTAGGACTTGAAGATGGAGATGACAGCAATCTGGATGAACATGAAGAAGATGGGGTGCTCCCTGGAGCAGTGCAGGAAAGACAAACAGACAGAGATATCAGACACCAAGCAAGTCCACCCCAGAGACACCAGACCCCATCTCGCACCCCAAACCCTCCTCAGGGGCGAGCTCTACTACCCCGAAGACTGCAGGGATCCAAGAATGTCCAGAAGGGGTGAGGAGGGCTCAGAAAACACCACACACACAACCTACAGAGACATTTCCCAACAACCACCCGCTGGCGTCTGCCAGCCCCGGGCCTCCTCTGGGAGAAGAAAACAACTGAAGTCAGCCATCTTTATTAGGCTTAAATGTCTGCTTGTCAGCGTAATTAGGCAGCTTCTTCCCTTGCCAAAGGCCCTTCTGACAGCTGGACCCAGGGCAGGAAGGACTTCCTGGCCCATGCCCTTTACCCTGACCCGTGAGGCCTGCAGACCCTTAGCGCTGATGAGTGCCTTTCGAGAACGGTCACTAAGAGCTGTATGCAGCTTGCTAGCTCTCCTGGCTGGAACGGAGTTCGTGTGACCTTAAACTTAAACTTAAGCGATAGCAATGGCTCCCAGTCCCTGGACCTTTGCTCGGCATGCAGTTCTGTATGCGAACATCCCTTGTGATTCTGACACCTCCTCAACTCCTCCTCAAAGTCGGCAAAGCCATCAGCCACTCTGGGGAGCTGAGGAGACTGCGGGTCCGTGAGGTTCCAGGAGTGGACTCAGGAGGCGCTAGTTGGTCAATGAGCCTCCCGAGCACCTCGCCACCACCACTCCTGCTTTCCTTTTTTTTGGGGGGGTGGGGGAGTGAGGGGGGAGTATCACTGCCCCCTGGTGGGAGTAGGAGGCCCAGCCTTACTCATGGAGCTGCTGCTGGATTTGAACCTCCAATCCAGTGGGCCACAGTCCCGCGTCTTTTTTCTTTTAAGGTAACTGAAAACAGCTCCATAATTTCTACAATAAAGTGAGTGAAAATGAGCTCACACAAAAGACACAGAGATGACTACGTCCTGCCACGTTGCCCGGGACAGGCTGGCATTGGAATCCTGGAGCCACAGCGTTTAGGTGTAGTTTCTTATTCAGGTAAATTGCCAGCCGAGTCTTCTGGCGTTGCATGGAAGGACACTTCTGCAGCCCGTCCCACAGGGGCAATGAAGGCTGTTGGGAAATGCAACCTTTGACCCGCATGCGGGCCGGAAGGTAGACCAGAGACTGCTGGAGAGCAGGGCTGGGCAAGGTGGCTCGAGTTTTAGTTCTAAAGCCTGTCAGCCAAGGAGAGGTGGATTCCCATTGGCCGCCAGGCCCTGTTTCACGGGAAGCATCAGCTCTGAGCCTTTCCAAAACAGGAGCCCTGTGCATTGGCACACTTGTCACTGAGAAAGGCAGGAGGCTCCAAGCATGAAATGGAAGTGCTTGCGGGTTTTTTCAACTGGAGCTCTGAAATCGCGATCAAAGTCTTCTCTGGATCACTAGGCATCTCTGTGCCAGTCTGAGTCTGTTTTCTCGTCTCTAGAGCGGGAGTAACAGAGACATTTCCGAGAGCTACGAGGATGTGCTGGCTCTCTCGGGAGCTGGCGGGGCACAGGGAATGAGCACAGAGTCTGCAGCCAGACAGACCCAGACTTGGATGCCAACTCCACTGCTGACTGGTGTGTGACAAGAGGAAAATCCTCAGAGCATCAGTTTCCTCAGCGACACCATGGGCCACCGAGGTACTTCCTGCCTGCCGCTGAGAGGGGCTGGAGGGGTTAGGTATGACTGTGTTTTCAGAGAGCCTAGAAAGACACCTGGCGTGGAGCAGTGCTCACACACCATGCTCTTTCGGCGCAGGAGAGCGCTCCCCAAATGCACTCTTTTGAGAGGATTAAACTGAGCTGCAGGTGACCAGACTCCCACCTAATGATAGGCTGTGAGGCAAACTGTCACTAAGCTGAGGATGACCCACGAAAGCCCGTGTTTCCCCAAGACCTCTCCCAGGCCCCTCAGAGTGAGGCCCAAGAAAATGCCTGGCTCTCACCCACCCTCCCTGAAGCGTGCGTGACTCTCCTTTGATGGCTGTGGCACCTGAGGAAATTGAGGGCAAGGTTTCTTGGACAAAAGGGTATGAACCTGAAGGCTACGGGGGCAAGGGTGAGGACCCTGTGCACCGAGCAGGAGCAAGTCCCGTCACTTACTTGAGCTTAATGGCTAAGGGGATGGTGTAGAAGAAGACGTTGATCTGAAACACGCACACAAAAAAGAGGCTGAAGTGCTCAAACATCTCTGCAAAGAAGTACCAGAAGAGACCAATGTTTGGAGTGAGATCTGGAACAGAAAGTCTGGAATTAAAACAGAGGGAGACAAAAAGGAAAGCAAAGTTATAAATGGTGGGCTTTGGCCATAATTCCTCCTGAAGACACTGGTCACTGTGGGGCAGCCAAGGATGACTTTGTTCCGATAGTGATTCGAACGAGGGGGATTTTCTAAGCACCCCAAATATGGGTAATGAACAAAAGCAAAGGACAACCTGACAAATAATATGAAAACTGTGCCAGACTCTGGCAGGTACATAAGTTCTGAAATGAGCCAAGAGCTTTCTTTTACCCCAGGAGACAGCCGCTACTTTAACAAAGGTGGGACGTGTTTTACACCATATTGTGGTCCTTCCAGAGACTTGTCGAGGGGAGTAAGCACAAAGACCCTCTCCTCGAGGTCCTTATTATTGCTACCCTTGCCCCGGCAGGAGCCAGAAGACTGAGCTCCCGGGTCTTCAGTGAGACTGCCAAGGGCCTGAGAAATCAGAGTTTAACTGGGAACTATGTTGCTTTTCTGGTTAAATCAGCCCAAAATTAGTTGGAATTCTGGCCTTTCTATAAGTTTACATTTAAGCTGATCTCCACTTAAAATTTTAAAAATCTAGCTGAGCCCCGGTGGCGTAGTGGTTGAGTGCGGGACTGCAGCCCACTGGCTTGGGGGTTCAAATCCAGCAGCAGCAAGGCTGGGTAGCTCCCACGACCACCAGAGGGCAGTGATGCAAAAAAAAAAAAAAAAGCCTTAGGCTGCGCCCCGGTGGCATTAAGTGGTTGAATGGGGGACTGCGCCACGCGGGTTTGGCGGTTCAAATCCAGCGGCGGCTCTCAGGAGCAGCACTGGGTAGCTCCCACCACCACCAGAGGGCAGTAATGCCCCCCCCCAATTTTTTTTTTAAACTACAAAAGGTGGCTGAGCCTGGTGGCGTAGTGGTTGTGCGTGGGACTACGGCCCACTGGGTTGGAGGTTCAAATCCAGCAGCAAGGCTGGGCCTCATACTCCCAACACCAAAAGGCAGTGATGCCCAAAAAACAAAAAAGACCAAAAAAAACAAACCAACTATAAAAGGCAACAAATAGGGCACAATGAAGGCGAGATGGGCAACTCACTGAACATGCCTCTACTCAGAATATGTTTCTGCTTCCTGCTACAATGGCACTTCCGTTTTGTGACATGAAATAAAGAACACTGATCTATGGCCCAGCAGAATGTCAGGCTATGGTTGGCTGCAGCCATTAAACACTATCCTAAAAAAAAGCATGAACCTGAACATTACTGAGTGATTTTTGAGGCTCTGCCAGGATTATCCATCCAGACCCCCAAGTGGAGGTTCTCTTCCAGATTGTTTTTTTGCACTGACAAATTAAATGTGTCCATCACCCACTGGGCTGAGGTTTTCTCCAGAGCTGGCCAAGGACCACCTCCCTGAGACCCTACAGAGAGCCTGGCACTCAAAGAACATTTGGAAATGTTTGTAGGATTCATGAATATATACTCAGGTAAGTCAAATATTCTGCAAACCCACTAAAATTTTCTCCAAAGGTGTGATACGTATTAGAAGGCTTTAATTTAAAGCTTAGGAGAGACACTCTTGCAATAGAAGAAGAATCTACCAATTCCTGTCTGAGATGGAACCAAAACCTCTTGTTCAGGCCGGTAAATATTCTGGGTGTTCTGGTGCTCTTTCATCTCACTAGATCAAAAGCATATTCCAGAAGAGTGGTGCTCCACAGGTGGTCTCTGGCCAAGTCGAATCACCAAAGTCTCGAGCCCCGTCCCAGACCTACTAAATCTAACCTTCTTGGAACAGTGTCCAGCAATCTGTGTTTTAACAAGCCCTACAGGTGTCTCTTATATACACTGAAATTTTAGAATTACTACTCCAGATGTTCCCTGTCTTCCTCTAACTTCAACAAGAAAAACAAACACCAAATTAGCTTCCAGAATTTTGTAATGAAGCCAATACTTACATGAAGCCATAGACTGCAGGGATGAAATCCCAAGAGCTGAGAAGGAAGAATGATAGGCAAATGATTACCACTAGGCTTCCCACATACATCATGGCATACTCCGAAGAGAAGATCCAGAAGGCTTTGCTCTTGACTTTCACTGGTATGTACTGCCGCTAGGAGAGAATGCAAAGTGACACGTTTAGGGGCTTCGAGGAGACACAGCAGTACACAGTCATGTACGTGGAAACACTGCTGACAATACCAAGAAGTTGGAAACAGCCCAAATGCTCATCCTTAGAAGAATGGATAAACTTTGGTATATATACACAGTGGAATACTTTGCATTGCTAAGACAAAAATGGTGAACTTCCAAAGCATCTTATGCCATGGATGGACCTGAAGAGCATTATGCTGAGGGAAGCAGTCAATCACAAAAGGACACATAATATACGAGAGCCCTCCTACAAGGAGAAGAACCACGGCAAAGACTTGCATGCCAAAGGGAACAGACTTTGGAGGTTATCAAGGGAGGAAGGGCAAAAGAGGGAAATGAAGCAATGGGCTAGAGCAGCGGTTCTCAACCTCTGGGTCACAACCCCTTTTTGGGTCTCCTGATTCATAACAGTAGCAAAATTGCGGTTATGAAGTAGCAACGAAAATAATTTTAAGCAAAAAAAAAAAAAGAAAAAAGAATATAATTTTATGGTTGGGGGGCGGGCGGGTCACCATAAGAGGAACTGTAATAAAGGATCATGACATTAGGGAGGTTGAGAACCACTGGACTAGAGGGTTGACAGGTGTTGACTTGGGTGAAAGGCAGGATGGAGGACCACTCAAGGAAGAAGAGAAATCAGAGCAAAAGTGGAAGAGAAAGGAGGGCTGTTAAAGAGTGGTGTGGTGACTTGACGGTTTGTGGCTGCCACTTAAACGGCCCACTCAATTCTCAATAAAAATTCTTTTACAAGCCTGAGCCCCGGTGGCGTAGTGGTTGTGCGCGGGACGGTGGCCCACTGGGACGGAGGTTCAATTCCGCAGTGGGGCTGGGCCTCCTACTCCCACCACCAGAGAGCAGTGATGCCAAAAAAATTTTTTTTTTCTTTTACAGGATACACAGCAATAATCAACTTAAATTTTAAGATTCCTCTCCAAAACTATGCCAAGGTTTTGGTGCATGGTTGTACAAGTTGTTTTTTTTTTTTGGGGGGGGGGGCATCACTGCCCTCTGGTGGTGGGAGTAGGAGGCCCAACCTTTGCTCCTGTGGAGCCGCTGCTGGAATTGAACCACCATTCCAGTGGGCCGCAGTCCTGCACACAACCACTATGCCACCAGGGCTCAGTCGGTCGTAGTTTTTTTTTTTTTTTTGTCGTATAGTTTTGTTGTTGTTTTTATCTGTAAATTTTCTTAAATAATGTTTTGAGTAACAAATATTCTTGTTACTAAGTGCCACTGGCCAATGAACAGTGATTCAAATGACAGAGTAGAACTCCCTCAGGGCTGAGCCCCGGTGGCGTAGTGGTTGTGCGCGGGACTGCAGCCCACTGGGATGAAGGTTCAATTTCAGCTCCAAAGGAGCAAAGGCTGGGCCTCCTACTCCCACCACCAGAGGGCAGTGAAGCCCCCCCCCCCCAAAAAAAAAGAACTCCCTGAGAGGGTTCTCTTGTGTACAGAGGCAGATCTATGGGAAAAATCACCAGGTCTTTCTCCTAAGGTCTACACCGGCACCCTTTCCAGTAGCGGTCAAACTGTGCAATCGTTGGGTTAAACAAACTTTTGGGAATGCATACCCTCTGACCTCTTAGCACCACACGAGGTATGTGTCCTGGAAAAACGTTGCACATAACACATGAATGGATATTCACTGCACCACTATTTGGCATTAAAAATACACATTTTTTAAAGTCCTGCATTGTGCTGAGTGAAATCAGTCAGACACAAAAGGACAACACACATTGTGATTCCATTTATAGGAGATATCTAGAATGGGCAAATGTTGTGGCCTAGACGAGCCAGTGACTACCAAGACTTGGGAAGAGCAAGACATGAGTTACCACTTAAGGGAAACTGAGTTTCTTTTTAGGGTGATAAAAAAATTTGGACATAGATAATGGTGATGTTTACACAACAACTGACTATAATTAACATCACTGGATCAGGCATTTAAAATGGTTAAAGTAACAAATGCTTTGTTATTTATTTTTGAGGGGGGGCATCACTGCCCTCTGGTGGGAGTAGGAGGCACAGCCTTGCTCCTGGACAGCTGCTGCTGGATTTGAACCACCGGTCCAGTGGGTTGCAGTCCCGCACACAACCACTACGCCACTGGGGCTCAGCCCCTATTATCTATTTTTTTTTTTTTTTGGCATCACTGCTCTCCGGTGGTGGCAGTAGGAGGCCCAGCCCCACTGCGGAATTTAACCTCCGTCCCAGTGAGCTGCAGTCCTGCGCACAACCACTACGCCACCGGGGCTCATCCCCCCCTATTATCTATATTTAGTTTGTTTGTTTGTTTGTTTTAGGGGGCATCACTGCCCGTGGGAGTAGGGGGCCCAGCCTTGCTCTTGGAGAGCTGCTGCTGGATTTGAACCTCCAACCCGGAGGGCCACAGTCCTGCACACAACCACTACACCACCAGGGCTCAGCCTGTTATCTATATCTATATCTATATCTATATATTTTTTTTTGTGGGCATCACTGCCTCTGGTGGTCCTGGGCGCTACCCAGCCGCCGCTGGATTTGAACCACCAAGCCTGCGGGCTGCAGTTCCGCACTCAACCACTTACGCTACCGGGGCACAGCCCTGTTATCTATATATATATTTTTTGGTTTTTTTGTTTTTGGGCATCACTGCTCTCCGGTGGTGGGAGTAGGAGGCCCAGCCCCACTGCTGGAATCGAACCTCCATCCCAGGGGGCCACAGTCCCGCGCACAACCACTATGCCACTGGGGCTCGGCCCTTATAAATTTCCCCAAAATTTGTACCACACTTTGCTTATTGAGATATATTATCAATAAATATTAACTGTGGAAAAAATATTAACTGTGGATTTAAAAAAATTTTTTTAATTTAATTTTTTAAATTTTTTTAAATTTAATTTTTTAAAAAAGAGCTTTCAGTAGAGGGGAAAAATAAATTGTGATATGATGATATAGTGGCCCTATTCAGCTGGTACTATGAATGAATAAGCTGCCTTATATATCAACAATGAGCCTTCAGTGGTTAAGGGCTCAGTTGTTAATGGAAAGGTCAATGGTTGGAAGCTTCCAGCTACTCTGTGGGAAAACGATATGGCATTCTGCTTCTGTATGCTAGTTTAAACTGCTAGTTTAAAATATGCGGTATTGGGGCTGAGCCCCGGTGGCGTAGTGGTTGTGCGCGGGACTGCGGCCCACTGGGACGGAGGTTCAATTCCCGCTCACAGGAGCAAAGGCTGGGCCTCGTACTCCCACCACCAGGGCAGTGATGCCTAAAAAAAAAAAAAAAAA